>BGNK01004017.1:0-58051 GCA_003297005.1 Symbiodinium sp. clade A Y106
CCTAAATTAATTTAGGTTGTTTTTTACGTTGTGTTTTTCGTGAATTATATAACCTAAATCATCGAAATCAATGTGAATTACCAGCAACCTAAAAACAGGGAATCTGGAGACTCAGGGTTGTCATGTAGATAGCGCCAAGGCTGCTCGTCCTCCTCCGGGCCGGTGGCCTCGGATTCGGGATGCTCTTCGGTAAAATCTTCCTGGACAGCTCCGTGCGCGATTTCTTCCGTTGCGGGCGCCGTCGTGCCGGCTGGCCAAGCTACAGGCACGCTATCTGCACTCTCCCGACTCCTCTCACGTTCTTTGCTCCTTTTCCCTTGACTTTGGACGGACATGCTTCTTCTGGAAGCTGGGCAGCCCATGCTCATGGACACGAACTTCCCCGAAGCCGCGTCGCTGCAGGTACTCGAGGGCTGCGCAGTAAGTTTCCGCGGCAGCTGTCCCTGTGTCTGCGGTTGCCACTCCTCGGAACATCGGTCCGGCGCGTTGGGCAATCGCTGGAGTAATGCGGACCCCGCAGGAGCCTCGCAGCAGCAGCAAGGCTGCGGTGCTCCATCTTTCGGAGTCAGCATTCGTTGACGGCGACTTCTTGAGCCAGGTCTTGGCACGAATGTTCGCCGTCAGCACAGCCGCCCCGTACAAAAAGCGGAAGGTAAAGAAGTCCATCGAGAGTCTGAGGCACTCGCTGGGAATGGACGGCTCGAGGTCGACGCTCGCCGGCTCCGCCTGGAATGTCGCCTTGGCGACGGCCGCCGCCCACACCTGCTTGAGCACACTGGCCCAAAAACCAACGTTGGCAAGCCAATAGCCAGATTTGTTCAGGCATGATGCAAACGGCTCCTCCACGTGTAAAGTCTTTGTGAGATCCGAGCAGATGAGCCGGTACCTTGCCTGCCAGCTTCATCAGTTGCCCAGGTCAGTAGAGGGCTGTCCGTTGGCAGAGGCGCCTGTGGTCCGAGGTGCTGCAGCACCAGGCGAAATATATGTCTTTGATGATGGGCACGGCCACGGTGTTGCCGAACTGTGTAGTCTCCGGTTGCGCAAAGGAAAAAACGAACCTTCCCGCCAGCCCAACGCTGCAGGTATCTTCTGCTCGGGCCCACCAATTCGAGAAGAGGGCTTGCTGTTGGAGGATTACAACGCTAACGTTGGTGCGATCGTCCTCCGCGGCCACGGATGGGTCCTCGGCAATGGCCCGCCTTCGAGCGTGTCTGTCCACGGCCGTCTCCCACGGCACAGGCCCACCTTCAAATGCACGAACCCCGAAAGCACCTCAGTTGCACGCCCCGTGTTACGGTCCCTCCTGCAACCCACAACGTTTATTCCCGCTCCTGCCTGTCGCTGCGTCAAGGTGTCGCTGCCAGTTTATGTGCGTGGACTGCGTCCATGTCGAAGTGGATGGCCAGGCCGGGCACAACACTGGACCTCCTTCTCCCACTCCAATGAATTGGTATCCGCCGGTGCTACGCAGGCGATCCACAGCTGCTGCGTGCGTTCCTACCGGCTGGATGTGAAAGCCGTCAGCGGGCACGCCCGGCGCGAAGTCGGGCATCTCGCGCAGTACCTCCACAAGCGCTTCTTTGAGGGGGTCCAAAGCCGGGCTTTTCCCCGAGCCGGGCGACGCTGTTCCACAGGCCCAGAAACGAGCGCGGACAAAAAACCCTGCAACATCATAGCTCACGTGCTTGTTCAACAGACTCCCGACCAAGCTCATGAATGAATCGATATAGTACACGGTCGGCAATCCGCTGGTGCGGGACCAAGTCTCGAAGAGCACAGCCACCGGGAAAAGGGTTGTTCGCCAAAGAGCCGAGGCCAGTTGAACCGCATCTGCTGCGACAATTCTTTGGCGCGCGTACTCATGCACGCTTGCACGCAGACGCTCACAGAACACCTCCCAACTCTGTTCCGCAATTTCGCACGAGAACATCGGCAGCGCCTGGAGCTGTTGCGCACAAGCACCTCGACCGCCTGATCTCTAGCAGCCAGCAAAGACTCCACCGCTTCTTCGAACTCCATGTGACCATCGTGTTCCTCCGGCAAGAGCTCGCGACCCCTTGACCTGCCGCCTGCTTCACGGCACGGGCTCTTGGGCCTGCCGGCGTTCTCCGGCGCACGCACAGTCCTCTTTGACGGGCTACTTGTTGCGTCCTCCGCGCCCCGCCCGCGGCCACTTGCTGTCGCAGGTTGCTCCAAGTTCTTGACAGGCTGCTGGCATTCGTCGGCTTTCTTGTAGAACGCTAGAACTACGCCTCCGTGCACTGTCTCCGGGAGCACATCCATGCTTGTCGAGCGTAGATCGTCATATTTCTTCCAATTCCTAGGCTCTTTGACCCATGTCACGTAGTGACCTGACCTGGCGTCCGTGCTCTCTGACGCATGTTCGACGAGCGCCACGAGTTCGAACTCTTGCTTGCCCACAGTCAAGTTCGCCGAACAAATTGTGCGGCCTCGACGAGTTCTCGTCCATGAGCAAAACTGACCATTTTTCCGGAGAGGATGCAGAAGACAACAGCAGCCCGTCCGAGCAGTCCGCATCTGGGCATGTGTGCTGCATGTGTCGCAGGACGTCCACGCCGAACACGTTCTGGTCACAGCATTCGTGGTGCTGCCGAGAGGGTCCATGCTGGAGAAACAGAAGAGTAGCACCTTCTGCTTTCTCAATTGTAGTAAGCTTGCAACTCCGAGAACTCTATCGATATTCACAACTTGCCTCGATTTCTACAGAAGACCGTTAGTCCCCGGGCCACCTGCCTGCTGTTCACGCAGGGTCTCGCAGATCGCGCTCGCAAAGAGTAAGGCCGAGTCCTGCTGCGAGATGTCTAGTCCGTGTTCTCTGACCACAGGAAGCCAGCGTCGCATGTGTTCCGTGTCCGCCTGACCCGCATCGCGCGCAAGCATTGTGTCTCGCAACAAACTCCATAAGCAGTTCTCTCTCCGGCACGGAGATTTTGCCCTTTCGAGAGTTCTGATCACGTCGGGCATATGCAAGATGCCTTGCAGCACCGAGTTGACAAAGCACGTGTTACCGATGTTCGGCAGCCCACCCTCTTTGCCCACAGACTCTGTCAGGCCGGCCCCCTTTACGGCAAGACGGCCGCGACGGCCACCTTTCACACGACACGCGCCCGTGCGTTGTTGCTTTGGCTTTGTGGGAAGATCCGTGGCACAGAAGCGAAAACGCACCCAACCCACTGACCCCCATGGCTTGAAGAATTGGATGGGCTCGGGGACTGCCGCAACGTCTTCAAGCCAGAGAGCCCATGTCTTTGCATACGGAAGCTCTGCGTCGTAAACCTGGTGCAGCGACATATATTCGGCAAACGTCGCGTCGGTCAGTTTTTGACAAGCTGCGATCCTTGCGCGGCCCTTCACGATGCTGCCCGTGGCCAACCAGATCCAACCGACTTCAGCCCGGCGACCTCGCAGCTCCATGGTTTTACGACCTTGCAAGATCAAAGACAGCCACGTCGACTTGAGGATGAGCACGCGGTCGCGCACTTCGGGCGCCACTGAAGCTGCACCTCCCACTAACGACCCAAGGCCGTCCGCCAGCTGTTCGAGGCCGCGCCGAACGAGCCACAGATGGGCTGTCTGTCCCCACACGCAAGCGCATGTTCGTGATGGGCAAAGCCACTCGACTCTTCAACCGTGTAGGCACCGGCGTAATCGCCGAGGATGGTGGCTCCACGTTCGTCGAAGGTCGACGTTGCCTCTAGGATGCAAAACCACCGCAGGTTTCTCGCGTGCGCGGGAAAACTCTGCGTATCGGGCAACTGGCACAGACTGGCGAGATTTCCGTTCCAGTAACATGCGAGTTCTCGCGGGGAGAAGCACAGGTCGACGACGTTGGCCCCAGCAACGTCCGTGCCCTCGCTGCAACGATGCGTTGTCGCACGAGGACGGACCCGGGGCAGGTAGGCAACCAACGAACTGGCCAGGACGCCGTCTCTGCAGGAAAACTTGAAGTACCAGGAGTTCTGAGGCCGGAAAACGTCCCGAGAGATATCTGCCAGGAGGTCGCTTCCTTTTGCTTCGCACGTGTACCCAATGGACAGCTGCATCACGGGTCCGGATCGAAACATTCTGCTGGCGCACACTCGAAGACTGGTCAGCGGGGGCGTGCATGAGGCTGCGAGCCAGACGTGCACGTACCTGCTGCGCGCAACTTGGTTGCAAGCGTAGGAAGACAGAGCGCCTTCGAGCACGACCATTGCTGTAGCCGCTGCCGATTGCAGAGAGCCTAGTTGCTGCAAGGACTGGGAAGGCCACAAAGCTCGAACACACCGAGAGAAGCAAGGATGATTGCAAGAGCATTGGTCGGGAAACGGCACGTAGCATCCACGCCAAAAGGAAGGTTGCAAAGTGCGCCACGCATTTGTCGAGACAACCTGCACAGCGTGTAAGTGGCCTGCACGGAAACGGCGTACTGTAAGATGAGCAGCCACGAAGTCTCGGGCAGCTTGGCCAACTTCTGCACCGCGCTTGCCATCGCTTGCTCCGCTGCCATATCCGCACCTTCTCGAAAACGGCAAGTATATCCGCTCTCCTCGCCCACTGTCCTCGGCGAAGAGCCAAGGTCAACGCAGTCAGGCACATTTTCTTCAAAAGCCACGCACTGTAGTGCCATGAAATGCATTCTCGGATACCGCGTGTGTCCCAGCATGCAAGGACGCGGGCCTGCAGTCAGCAGGAATCGGACGTCTTCCGTGCGCACCGTCTTGCATCCATCCCTTCGGAGCCACAGCCAGTCATGGAGTTCCGAGTCCAAGGACTTGACAAGAATGCCGCTTGGATAGGCTGCGGGCGCACTCGACACCAGAAGGCGTATGCGTCGTTCGCACAGCCAAGCTGATCGCGGGCACGGATTGCATGGGTCGGACGCTACGATCATGTCCAGCACCTCCTTCGAAGTGAACTCCGTGCGCGGCGCGGCGACCATGCACTTGCACAGGTCCTGCATTACTTGGCGCCAGGACCGGCCTTGCTGGAGAGCGAGGCTGCGGAAGCCGCAGCGCCCATCCCCCACAGGATCCTGTAAACGAAGCCGCAAATTGCCTTCGCGCGTGTCCACGTCCTGGACGGTTTGTCTGCAAGGCTGCTCCAGACGACACGCCTTTGCACACGCATGTGCGCTGTCCCGAAACGGGCTCGGCCCACCGCTGCTTCCAATTGCGGCAAAGTAGTTGGACGGTCGCTGCAGTGGTGGAGATGGCTTCACCATACCTGCATGCGCACGGAGACATGTTCGAGTGTGAAAAAAAAGCTGCGCCGGTATGTCTTGCCAACGGATTGCGGCTGGGTCCCCGAGCATGTGTTGTTCTGGGGATGCGCGGCTGCCTAGCATGGCACGGATGCCTACAGACATCTAGCCTGCACCGTTGCATACGCGCGGGTCCTATCCTACAACCGTACAGCCAAGGAGGACGCATGCCACTGGCCTCGCGCATCGCTGCCATGAAGACTTCCTCTTCGTTCGCAGCCTGCAAGCTCTGACTTGCCGCCTCACTCATTGTCATGCTGCTCGACGCAGATTCACTCACCGGCCTGCCGACGGCCGGAAGCGGGACCAGGATGTTGCACCGGGGTCTTCCCGGGCTTTCTTCGGGATCGCTTGGCAGCTGTCTGCGCTTTACACAGCGTAGGCACCTGCGGAAGGCAAGTGTCATATACGCAGCGGCCACTGCCTTCGTTGCATGCAGCTGTCACATTGCCAGGCTGCCTTCTGCCTAGTTTGGCCCTTTGCCCAGTCCTGGCGACGCGTCCTACACTATGTCGACCGCAATATGCCTTAACTGCTTATTGGCGAGAGCATCCAAGACCCAGACAGCATCCACAATGACGCACCCAACCTCAAACGGAGGGCACAGAGGCCACTAAATTCCCGTGTACTGCACTGACTAAGGCTGCGGCCGGTGTTTTGAGCGTGAGTCGGCAGCAAGACGCCAGATAGTCCGCGCGAGTGGCCGCGTGCTCCTGTCAGCAAAGCAGGCATGTTTTGTTTCTTTATGTTGCTGTCCGTGATGTAAGAGCCTCCATGGTGATGTCGAACCAAGACTTCCTTCCGGTCTTGACTTGCAGGTTAGCCATGACCTCAAGGAGACGTGTTCCGTTCTTCTATCGACGCTCGAACTGGCTCGAACTAGGCATGCCGCGCTGTGATGTTCTCGGGCGGCGACGAATGCTCCAACGGAAGCGACGAAGAGTCTGACTTGAGGCGTTCTGCAAGAAACTTTGCTAGTTCGCTCGAGCCCGGCAAACGACGGCACCGCTCGGAACATGGGAGGGAAGCCGGACGCATGCGTGGTGTGGTAAAATTAGCCCAGTCAAGGACCCAACAACATAGCTCTACCACGCGACCACGGCGGCACTTCCAAAACCAATCAACCACGATGCATACCACTTCCAAGAGCTAGGCGCACGCCATGATAGGTCACATTGGCAGCTACGACGGCAGCTAAAACTTCCAGGAACTAGCGCGCCACGACGGTAGATATGGCACGCCTCCAAGATCCAGTAAATCGAACTGTTTTGCAATTGAACGCTGCGCGAGCGTGCTCTGCGCTTTGCGGGCGCTTTGCATCCCGGCACTCGTGAAACTTTGTTAACTCGCATCAACTCTGTGAAAAGACTGCTTTCTCTCATTGAGACCTGTTCTACTAGAGACAACCTCAGGGTTCTTCCTCCGACACCCAAAGTGTGAACACTGCGTCCAGTATTCACGCACTTGAGATCCGTTGGGTCGTACCTCGACTGAGGCCGGCGCCCTGAGTTCCCGATAGTGGCGTCCCACACTAGGTAACTCCTGACTCAATCGGTGGGCCGTAAGGGTATGACGATGGATGTCAGATGTACCTGAAGTAGTGGGCCAGACGGCCCTGGTGTCACATCAATTCGCAATGTATTGTCGGAATCTGTGCTGGAGATGACTGTTTTTCAATCAAGCTCGCTGACAGTAAGTGAGTCCACGGTGCGGGGCCGGATGAGCCCAGAAGGACCGCAGACGTGCATGCAAGCATATGGAAGAAACGTCTCCTTCTAGGCTGTGCCACATTGGAGAGCAACAAGGCTGTGCCAGGCTGCAGACATGCCGAACGAAAATGGGAAGAGCGGTCTCCTTCTAGGCTGTGCCGCATTGGAGAGCAACAAGGCTGTGCCAGGTTGCGAGATGCGCCCCATCCGCTGCTTTCATCAAAAGACCGGAGCCTAGTGACTGCCTCCACTGCGCTGCTACTACTACTACTACTACTAGCTACTAACTCCTAACTACTGACTGCCACTACCACTACCACTACCACTACCACTACGACTACTACTACTACTATACTACTACTACTACTACTACTACTACTACTACTACTACTACTACTACTACCACGACTACTACTACTACTACTGCTACTACTAGTACTAGTAGTAGTACTACTACTACTACGACTACGACCACTACTACTCCTAGTACTACTACTACTGGTACTGGTACTCCTGTTACTACTGAGACTACTACTGCTACTACTACTACTACTACTACTCCTGCTGCTGCTGCTGCTACTGCTACTACTACTACTACTACTACTACTACTACTACTACTACTACTACTACTAGCTACTAGCTACTAACTCCCAACTACTGACTACTACTACTACTACTACTACTACTACTACTACCACTGCTATTACTACTATTACTACCACTACTACCACCACCACCACCACGACTACTACTACTACTACTACTACTACTGAAACAAAGGGTTCAAGGTCTCGACTTCGGCACCGCTCCCTACCGCTGCTACTGCTGCTGCTGCCTATGCTGAAGTTGTCTCGGCCTCCTGCTGCTACCTGCTGCTGCTGCTGCTGCATCGGCTTCCTGCCTCCTGCTGCTGCTGCTGCCGCCTCTCTCTTTCGCTCTCTCTTACTTCCTGCTTAGATTCGAATCCGAGAATCTTTTTCGTCCGAGTCAGTTCAGGCGATGTCCCACCCCAGAGCTTCAACGCACGAGGTCTAGTTTTAACAGGCTGTTAAAGAGCTCTAGAGGACTCTGAAGAAGCCTATCTACAAAGTTCCACGGTTTAACGTTTGGAAGCTCCGAGGCGCGCAAAGGCAGGCCAACGCAAGAGTCCTTGAAACCTTAAACCCAGAACCCTAAACCCTAGACCCTAAATGCGCTATTACTGGGGCTCTGGAGGGGAGCGCGCGAAAGCAGGCCAAAGCAAGAGTTCTGCTTTTGCAGAATTTCCAAAACAGCCAAAGGTCGAGGCCCATGCCGGCAAGAATCTCGTTAACAGGGAGTGAAGCAATAGCTGCACTTAACCATCCGCGGTTGGGGTCTAGGGTTCGCGGTGTCGGGTGTCTGGTACGGGGTTTACGGATTAAGATCCCTAACGCTGCACGGAAGCCTCTCAAAAGACTTCCAGGAGTGTCAGTGCTCAACTCCATTGGACCCGCGAGTAAGATGGGAACTTGCAGATCCGATCCGCGGAGGCCAAGCCGTGGAGCTTGAACCCCAACCACAAACCTCAAACCTCCAAATGACACACGATACACCTAAGTGAGCCTCAAACCAGCATAACCTAGCCACAAGCAAGCCCCAAATCTGAAACATTTAGCCCCGAACCAGAACCAAACCCCGAGCCCTAATATCAAACACCAAACCAGAACCCAGCGCCGAACCCAACTCTATATCTATATCTATATCTATGGGTAGTTGTCAAAATTATGGCCCTTTTCTGGAAACCTAAATATTAGGTGCCGTACTATATTAGGGACCCAAAATGGGACCATAATTTTGACAACCACCCATATATATATATTCCTATCCTAAGCCTTGAGCCTTAGACCCTAAACCCTGAACCTTGCAACCCTAGACCTGAAAAGTTGAGCTTCAAGCCCTAAGCCCCACGGCTACATTTTCGATCTTTCACTTGCACTCTACTACTCTGCACCTAAATCCTTTTCACTCCTAGGCTAGGCTGGATCCTGCTTCCCAGCAGCCATGAAGCAGCACTCTGGCTGCCACACGACACAATGCAGGAAGAATGCACCTAAATCCTTTTCACTCCTAGACCAGGCAGGATCCTACTTGGAGGCAGCCATGAAGCAGCACTCTGGCTGCCACACGACACAGGGCAAGGAGGAGGAACGCTTCACACATCAGACGCCTGTCCCGAATCAGCCTTGCAGGAGCACTTTGAGTGCTGCACCACTTAAAGCGGAACACAGGCTGCTGCGAAGGGAAAGCAACCCGACTCTGAACACGTCGAAGCCACCCATCAGGAATAATCTCAAACAACAAGACCTTCGCGAAATCATTCCATATTCGCAAGCTCGCACACACTTTGCGGCAGAATTCGTGACCCTTCACCCCTAACGCGAAACTATAAAGCCTCAGCCCTAAAACCCCAATACCGTCCAAGCCCTACACCCAAAACCTGAGACCCCAAGCCCTTAACACCACAGCCCAGCCCGAAACCCGAAACCTTGCACCTATAGTCGTAGGTTACCAGGTCTCCTTTCGCAGCGTAACGCCGGCGTCAGACTTCTGGCGATTCTACCTTACCTTTTGGAGAAGCGTCGCAGCCCGAGCTGACGGTCCAGCTCAGAGTTTCTACGTGCCAAGCCCGACAGCTTGGAACCTAAACTTTTCAGCCTGCAGACTTTTACCCGTCGGCATCCTTCGACCGAAACCTGAGGTTGCGTAAGACCTTCGACATGTCCTACTAGCACTAGTACTAGAACCTTGGGGAGAACACGACTGTATTGCTACTGTGCTGCTACGGCTCCAGGGTCCGGGAGGGAGGCGCCTGCAGGCCAGGGGGGAGGGGGGGTTGGAAAAGCAGGGCAGAGGGGTTAGGAAGACAGGCTTGGGTGGCAGAAAAATGGGTGAGGGCGAGGGTGGGAAAAGCGGGTTTTCTGCTAGCAGAGGGGGGTTGACGGGTTCAGGGGTTAAGAAAACAGGAGGGGGTTAAAAAAACAGTGAGGGGGGTTAAAAAAACAAGGGGCCCAGCTACCCCTGGCCAACCAACGGACCAACCCCGAATTCCCTCCGCTTGGTGGCCGCACCCATGCTGGCCCAGGTGTCCTTAGGATGGGGTCTCCGGCTTCAGAGTTGCACAGGCATGAACAGGCATGCGGCATGCATGTTGAGAAAAGTTGATCTGGCAACCGAACCCTTAGCTGTGTCTGGCCCACCTGGATTGTTCGTCATCATGATGGGCTTGCAAATCACGGCCGTAGCATCTTTGGCAACGGGTGGTAGTTGGCTGTGCGGCGATGATCTCACAGCCTGTCTTTACTCTTGGTGCGCGGTGGCCCCTAAGTTAAAACTACTGACATTGTCCTTCTGGTCGCATGAGTCGTGTGTGCACGTGATGCACTTGAGCCTGCTGTCGAAAACAGTCATAAGCACACCTGGTCTCAAATCCGCCAGCCGAGTTTGGCACGATAAGCTTCCACAATCTAATTCTGAGTTACCGGCTTCTTCGCTCGCTCCTTCTTGTAGAGCATGCGATGGTACTCGTCACACGGATGGTCCCAAACCTGCAGCAAGTGAAAGCGCTTCGCATGTTGTAGAATTGCAAAACATGTGGTGAGGAGGAGACACTTTCGCCAGTGTCGAAGTTAAAGTAGAACACCTCGTTCTCCTGGACCCCGCTAGTCTCGAAGATGCAGCGGCAAAGCTCGTCATGAGCATCGTCGCTGAGAGCAGGACTTCTCCAGTGGTGCAGGGCTTCCAGGGCGGAGGCAGGGGAACCTCTGCCGCGAAAAGGCTCCCACGAGCGAGCAGCGAGCGCGTGTCTTGTCTCGCCTTCAAGCCGGCCCTGGCAATCCACATCAGGTCCTTGTCATAAGAGGGTCTTTGAAAAGAGATGGTTTCCAAAAACCGTTTTTAAAAACCATCAAGTCCTTGTCATTCTCAAGGTCCATTCCAAGCCTCTCAGCTCCCAGGCACAAGCCGATGCCAATGCAGCGAACGGCATTGGCCAGGGCCGCTGCCATTCCGAATAGTCTAGAATCTCCTGCTCCGTTGGCTCGTATTCCTTGCGCTAAACCAATTAGGATTCAAATTCAAAGTCGCCGTGGCGAGAAACATCGCCTACGCTGGAGCATGCAGAGCTGTCCGAGTCGACGTGCTCCTCAAGCACCACAGACCTCAGAAGCCAGGGCGTGCGGCCACTTGTCACCTGGACGATCCGCTACTCCAAGCGTTCCGAAAAGACTAGTACTCGTAGGCCGGTAGTAAGTTGCCTAGGCTGCCTGCCGGGTCTCCATCTGGATCCTTGGTGCCCAACGAAAGGCTGAATGCATCTGAAAACACAACACGGATAAGTGCAACTGCGTGAGCCTGTGCCGTTCGTCACAACGCGGTGTCACGCGAAATCGTGCGACGAACCTCTGTTAGATTTCCCTATCAGAAGATGTGTCTCAGCATTGTAGTGGGCCCCGTATGTTCGTCTACGCATGGAGACTATACTGTCAATGGCTATGGCATGAGTGTCACAACAGGCCGTTGCATGCAAAACTCTGATATCTTCTTGCATGTGACTCATACACCAATAAAAAATGTAAGCTGTGAAACCTGAGGCAGCGGTACAGCAGGCATATTTCAGAAATGTGACAAGCACTTTCGCGGAACATCAGAGCATGTAAACACAGCAGTTTCAGATAGTCATTCCGCTCTTTGAACCCATAGCGATCGAAGTGCATCGCACTGCTTCCTCCTGGAGGGTGCAGCTGTCTTCCCATTATCAGTTCTGCCCAGACCTCAAACTCCTTCCAGTAATGTTCGAACCTGGCAGGAGGGCGACGCAACCATGAAAGCACCACATCATCTAGCCGGTCTGCACTACCCATTCCCTGCACTACCCATTCCCCTCAAACAGAATCACTGTTCCCTATCCCGGTGCAGGTCGAGAGCACCTGGGCAGGTGTGTGCGTGGCAACGCCGAGGGCTTCAATGCCCGCGTACAGCTCCTCATACTCAGAGGCGATGAGTCCGGAGACTCCTTTGCGGGCCCTTTCCCTCAAGGCCGCGTCGTCGATGCGCTCCAATAGCCGCAGCGACAAGGCTCCACCGAGAGTGAATAAGGAGTTGTAGAAGGATCGCAAAGTCGCAGCAAGGGAAACCGGATGCAGCTCAGGAACCGAACTGAGCGGTGTCTCGGGTAGCTTCTCACGCAATGCTTTCAGCCGCTCAGCAAGACCAACTTTCGAAAGAACAGCTTTGGTTTGACCTTCCACCAAGCGATTGATCTGATCTTCGAGAAAGCTGGCATACATCTCTTGCCGCTGCTTCGTAAAGTCATGCTTCTGCAAGGGCATCTGCATCGCACACACGCAATTAATGAGAAAAACGATCCCATCTGCAGTCTCCATCATCTGTGCAACTTGCTGGCAATGATTCAACAGAGGATCGAAGGCGGCAGACAAGACTGGCAGGAAGTCTGCTTCGCGCTCACCGGTTGGAACAGGAGCCATCTCGTAGATGGACAACACTTCTTGCAAGGTGTTGACAGCTTCCAGGACAAAAGACGGAGCGGAGAGGGCTGCGACGTACACCCCAGAGACACCTTGCCGAAGCTTCTGGGCCTGAGCTTCCCAGAGATCCAGAAAGTTTTGGTATGTTCTGGCATGTAGATCCATGCATGTGGACACCAATGCACACTCATTTCGTCGCAGCGTGTCTGCAATTGTCTTCGCATAAAAGGAGAAGACTTGGGCCACCTTGTACATAGTTACAATCGCCACGTTGGCCTGCAAAGCTTGCTTCGTTCTGGCAACGAGGGTCGCCGCGATGCCTTCCAATGCAATGTCGAGGACCTCCTCAAACCCGATAAGGGTCCTAAGCGAGATCACGAAGACTGGTCGAAAACCCACCAATACCGATGAATGCAAAGACGAATCAAAATTGCTCGCAAGCTGCCATTAGCTAAATATGCTAAATACAAAAAGAAGAGCAAGAGGCCGCGTTTTGCCGAGTGTCGTGCCCTCTACGGAATCGGCGTGCATCTTCTCATGTCCGCTGCCGCTTTTCCGCGCCTGAACCGACCAAACCACACACTACCCTCCAGCCCGTCTCGCGAGCCGAGCCTAAATCTATATACGTTAAAATCTGATGTCATTAAAGGTGGTGCATTCAACAAGAGGGAGAGTTATAACAACAAAAACGAGCGGGACACCAAAAGACTTTCAAAAGGCTCTGGACATGCATGCGGCCCACTGCACACCTCAAGACTGAAGCCTAAGGTCAATCCAGCTTTGAACACTGCCGAAGCAACAGAATGCAATCGTCCCAAAACCAACTTTGGTCGACATGTAACCGATGCAGCCATAAGAAGCTCACCAAAAAAGAAGGTACTAGTGGCGGGCGCCTCAGGTTGTGCCTCTGAGTCCATGAGGGCTGTCACTGCCTCGCACTCCACCGCGACCTGTGACCGACACTGTCGCAGATTCAGCGACTTACAGTGGAGGACTGGGTCGCCCAACATGCTCTCGAATCCACGCCAGCATGTCGCTCACATATCGAACCGGATCACCGGCCTAAGTCTGCGCAGAAAAGTCCACGAAGCCTGTCTGCACTCACTGGGCTCGGCTCCTGAAGTTCAATGGGCCGCGCTCCGAAGGATGAGTCTCCCTGAGTCAGCGCCTCTCCGGAGTACGGCCGCATGCGAAGCGCTACCACAGAATGGCAAAAGGCAACGCCGCAACGCTTCCTCCAGAAATCTTTGCTGGAGCGCCTGCTTCCTGGCAGGTGAGAAAAGGGACTTTAGCAGGCTGACTTGACTCGTCAACTTGCCCTTGCAACGACTTTGGACTGCATTACATGCTTAGGAGCTTCACAGTCCTGACCCGAACGATGTCGCGCAAGCAGTGGTTGAAATACACCGGTCGCTCCTTCAGCAGCCTTTGTTGCAACAAGTTTTGCGGCGGTCGTGCTGTCAGCATCAGTCATCTGGAATTGAGAACAGGCTTTCGTCAAGCTACTCCCTCCACAGTCCGTCTGCCTGATGCTGGAGTGGGGCTACCGGCTTATTCGCTTTTTCGAGCACCTATTTGAGGTACCTCGCTGCGACGACGGACAGCTTCTCCTGGGAATAGTCGTGGGTGTCAGTTTCCAAGGCCATACGAATCCCTGAGCCCTGAGCATTCGAGTCCAATTTTTCAAAGTTCTTGTGCTCTCGGCCAAGGCTACAGTGCTACAGCTACTCACCGAGGCCTCATGGCCTTGCGGCCCTCGTTCAGTATAAAGCCAGAAGCTCATGGCTCAGTCGAAAGATGCCTGATTGGTTAAGAGGCTCAGGAACGGCCTCCCATGGAATGCGCGCATCTGCATCAAATACAAAGGTCTGCAGCACTGCGACATCCCACGACGATTTTGTGTTTGGACCCGGTTGGCGCTGGTCTGGCTTGCCGTCCACCACAGCTCGACTCACACTTGAGAAGTTGCAAGACTTGAGACCGGATTGACCACCAATCCCCACTGCTCCGACTACAAGGCCAACACACGAAAAACTTACCGCGCAAGCTCAGGTGGCTGAGGGTCAAGCTTCAACACTCGCTTCAGCACGCTCCCAGCAGGGGTCTCCAGTTCTGCAGACCTAAGCACGCAACCCAGCGACAAAACCTCCCCGCACAAGATTAAATGCGGCATCCTGAAGGTTGGGCGTGCTCTTTGCCACGGCCGCATCTCTTGAGCCCCGGCACTGCTGCTGGACCTTGCCCCGCTTCCAAGCTTCCAGAAGGACGGCGGCGGCATAGCCGGGTCTAGAAATTTTAACTTTGGCACGCAAGCTATCCGAGTTCGGCTCCCACACAAACATTCGCTCGTAGGAAGCCTCGGCAGTGACTCATCTGGCGCTTGAAACAGTAACAGGAGAGAGAACGAGCTAGGGCTGTTGCCTCCAACACCTCTGATGTCTCATGCAAGATATCAACCTTTCACAATCTCATGATGGCGCAAGTACGCGAGCATTGCAAGTCTGGTGAAGTGATTTACATCTTGGCATCAGGCTCCAGAAGTTTGTTGGCCACTAGTGTTCAGCCTGAAACTCCAAGATGCGGCTGGCAGTCTTAACAGCTATCGGGTTGCAGAGGGCCGTACATATGGCGAGCATTAGCACGTACCTCTGCCACTTTTTGAGCACAATGTGGAAGTGACACGAGCAAAGCAGCTCCCACCTGCTCGAGCCTTTCGAAAGCCGTGAAGAAGTCGTCATCGAGAGGTCTGTCGCCAGAACGCACTACTTGCGTGTCTGCCTGTTCAGAGACCCACAATACCACTTTGCACTTTTAGTATTCACTCGTCTGTCCCATGCCAGCATGCCTCTGACAGCCGAAACCGCGTCAGGAACTTGTCCAAGACCTGACATAAGCATGAACAAAAGCAGCTAGCCATCTGCAAAGGTGCGAAGTGGTGCGACGCCTGCTGTTTGAGTTCAATGGACATTGACTCCTGGGCACGCTGGGCACGTGCAAGGCCGGACATCGCTGGTAAGCATCTGCGGACTGCGCCTTGCGCAGGGCAGCTGCCTTCTCCAAGCTCGCCTCTCAACTGCGGGATAAGGCCGGCGGTGTTGTGATGATCTGTATATGATTAAATTACATGAATATTTGGCATGGGAAGCTGGAGTCCTGCGTCTCGCATCGGCTGGCTCTCAACTGGTCGCTTGCACGCTGCACGGCGCCATCCTGACGAACGGCGGCGACGGCGATGGAGACACGACTGTGCCATGCTCTGCCCTTTGTGGGCCGGGCCAGCCGACCCACCAAGCAGTCGAGGCTCTCGAGCTGGCTCTCCAAAGCCCCGAAGGCATGCACAAACTCCTGAATGTGACAGCACTGAGACTTTGAAAGGAAAGCGAGCTCTGACAGCGTCACGCGTCAGCATCGGGCCTTGTGCAGAAACAAGTTCTCGCCCTCGATCGAGGATCGTAAGTTCCTGCTGCTAGCGCAGCCCTTTAGAGTCCGGCTGCCTGCGGTCCCCGCCTTCTGGAGTGGACAGTGTTCTCACTGAAAAACCCAGACAAGCATTTCAGTGCGTCTCGTGACCTCAGTGCCCAAGCTGGACGAAAAGTTGGACATTGAGAGACGGAGAGAGGCCAAGGAGAGGGCTGCTGAGAGTCAATCCGAAGAGTCAATGCCTCCCAAGGAGTTGTTGCACGGTCGAAAGAGCCATGAAAGCCGGCACCGAACTTCACGGAACCTTCTGGATCTTCTTGGTCAAGTGTCCACCTCATCACTCGCATTTCGAGGTCACTGCAAGTCATGCTGGTTTTGTGGGGCCCTGGCTGGCAGCATTCGCCGCTCCCGTAGCGCCCGTGGGCTGGGGTTTCGGCACCTGCCGGGACAACGCACATCAAAGGCCACCAAAGGCTTCAGCTCGAACCCTGAGCCTGAGCAGCATCGGAGGATGGCGCCCCGTCATGGTCGGCACTCATGGCACGCTAAGCAAGGTCAGGTTCATGCCCGGTCACAGGCACACATGTGCCGGGGATACGTTTCTGCTAGGGCACAAACTCGCACTTGCTTATCACACCTGCACTGTTGAGGCCCTTTGGGTTTCTGTTTCTTTGTCGATAACTGCTCTCCTCAAGCTCTGCATGAACTGGTGTCTGCTTACAACTGCTTTAACTGGCAGACATGTCTCGCGTGTGCCCGTGGCACATATACTGAAGGCATTTGTTGAAGCGGCGGAGCTTGAAAGTGGAACGCCTGCACATGCGAAAGCTGCGAATACCTCATTCCCTGAAGAGTCTCATGGAAGCTTATGCTGCACAAAACGACTCGAACAACAGCCGAAGAAGACGCTAGACGACCCTGGCGATACTAGAAACCGCTAATTGCATGCATGTAAGTATATATGTACACCAAGAACCCTTGTTAAACACCACCATTCAGACCTAGGCATAGATCGGGCATTCACCTGTGAATAGTCGTGTCAGAATACACGGGTGCGCTTGACGAGGAAATTCTTTTTCAGTGTGCATGCATTATCGGACTCATACCGGTAGCGCGCAGGTGAGACGTCTTGCCCCAATTGCTAAGTTCTGGCAAGGAGAAGCAGGCAATGCCGTAGTTCTGGATTTTGTGAAGACATGTAGAATGTAAACTGCAAGCTTGGCCAGAAATCACTCGTGCCAAGTTTGGCATCCAGGCCAGTGTTGCTCCACTTACCCAATGATTTGCGAACCCGCTGCTTTTCAGCAGGCCTTGGCACACAACCCGGTCACTCCTCGGTCTCTATGGCAGGCAGGTTCTCCTCAATGAACCTGAAGATCGCAAGCAGAATCAGTTGATCGGAAGGCATTCACTCATGGCTGGAGGCATCGGCTTGAGAATTTCTGGCGCTTTCAAGCCTTCGATCTGCATGACCTGCAATTACTTGCAGCCGCATTGCAAGTCCGACAGGCCGTATGCGAGTCACAAATACTCGAAGCAAAGACCTCTTCTCCACCTTTGTAGAACCTTGGCAGACTCCAGTCACCAGTCAGAAGCTCTGAACAACCTGATGCCAAGCCCAGTCGGCCAGTAGGCTCATGGCAGGAAGCGAGGCTTGCTAGTCTCTGGAAAACGCTCTTCATACTGCCAGGCGAAGTGCACGATAGGCCATGCTACATAGCACAGTCTGCAAGAACTGTGCAGATGACCTCCGGCAACACATTCCGCTCAGCTTGCGTAATGGTGCATCGATCCTGTCGCACATGCACTCCCGTCCATCGGCGAGACTGAACTTGCAGCTGCATTTAGGCATGACATGGAATCGTCATCTGTGTCTCTCTTGCTTATCGAACTGTATTGCCAAACCGCAACAGTGCGCAGGCAGTGGGGTTTGTCCTCGAAGGCGTCCACGTTCAGCTTAGAGGCGATGGAATTTTGCTGTGGTATGCAGACGCGCACGACAGCCCCAGATTCACAGACATGTGACATCCTCTCCCCGGCCAGGTTCATGCTGAGCTATCTACCTGAAGGTTTTTGAAGGTGGGAACCTGCAGAATGCTCCAGATTGGACGGAAACCGGTGCCAATAAGTACAGAAGATGTCAGAAAACATCATCTGCGGGAATCTACCTGTCTTACTAGGGCCGTGGCTATTGACAGGCACGGGCCACACCACGCTGTATAGACCTGAGGTCAGCAGAAGATGTGGAGCAGTTGATGCAGGCCCGTCTTGACTCTGCCGATTTATTTGGGTCCGGGCATCAACAATATGGAGCTTCTTGCAGCCCTCCTGTCAAAACAGGCACTTGCCACCAGTATTAGAATGGGCCTCCTCATGGACTCTGTCGTTGTCTCTTGGACGAGGCAACATAGCAGTCCCGAGGACGGCCGCCCATGTGACAAAGCTGGGCAATGGTAGGTACTGCAGTAACAGACATGCAACTCCCACTGGGCAGGAATTCTCGGTAGTTCTTGACCATGCGAGACAGAGCCGCGCAAAAATGGCAGTCAGAATCTTGTTCCAAAAACTACCTTGCCAGGCCCTCTTCAGAGGCAATGCAGGTGACGCACCTTATCGGCCTTATCGTTTCTTCCTAGTGTTCTGTCGAAGTCTGTTCAACTCTTGAATCAGGATGCGACTAGTGACGAGAGTTGGAAAGCCGTGGTTTTGCAGCCAACCATTGGGATAATACAAAAGACATCACCAACAGTCTAACACTGCAGCTCTTCGAAGGCACAGCAGAATACAACTACATCGCATAGTGCCATACTCAACGTCACCAGTGCAACACTGACGGGAGTGAAGGCACAAAAACAGCCACAACAACAGAAAAAACACAGCGACAACAACCAACAACAAAAAAACAGCAGAAGCAACGACCAAACACAACAAAAAAACAGCTGCAACAACAGAATGCGCTGCTGCTACTGCTACTACTGCTACGACGACGACGACTACTACTACTACTGCTGCAACTACTACTACTACTACTACTACTACTACTACTACTACTACTACTACTTTACTATAAGTACTACTCCTGCTGCTACTGCTACCGCTGTTACAGCAGCCCCGTCCAGGTCACAGACCACGTAACTGCACTTTTTTGGCCGAGGTTGGCGCGGTTTCGTTTTGTTTCTTGACGTTGGCAAGCGTTTTCTGGCTCTTGTTGTCACTACATTGCAGCATTGCTGGATTGATTTCACCCTACAAATAGTCATTTAATAGTCAGAATTGTCCGGGTGTCTGGCTCCAAGCATTGTAAAGCACAGCATTTCATGTCTTCTCTGGCTTCAGCTATGGTTCGACAGCTTTTGAATCGAAGACATGTGCAGATTTTCGCATTTGTGTCGTACTGTCATTGGGAAAGATTTTCATGTTTTTTGCACGATACCCGTCCGCCTCCACGAGTTGCTGCAAAGAGAAGACACACTCAATTGCCCCCCCCCCTGGGTGTTCTCGTTCTATTCTCGTGCTTTCAGCTTAACCGCACAGTTGCTCCTTTGGCGAAGACTAGCGCGGTGTCTCCTTTTCGGAAGACATGTCGCTTCGCTATCTTAATTCGCCAGTCTTACCAAGGGACCGAGGGTTCCGCCAACGTCACCAAAATGAAGAACACCGAAGTTCATATTGAAGTCAACGCTTGGCTCCATGGATCTGGGGCCACTTCAGAAACCCTCGGAAAAGGCTACTGCATAGCGACACGACCAGGGCACTGCCTACTCACGTCATAGATGTGAACAAGACACGTGCACTTGAGAATTCTTATCCAGGTTCTGGAGACAACAAGCGCGTTTGTTTTTGCAGCAGCGGCCTTGCTGCTTATTCGCATGGTTCCTAACACTTTGCGTACTCACATTTGCACACAAGAGCTCGCAAAGGCCCCCAGCTTGTGCTGGAAGATGCGATACCTTACAAGCCTTGGGGAATCGAGCGGTCGAAACCAAACCGCCCCATTCCCGCTGCGCCTTGTAAAGTGTGGCTTTAAAGTCTTCAACGTCGAAGCCGTCCTCACATGAGCAACTCATCCAGTGCGATGCTTTCAATTTGTGCCAGGAGAGCAGAGCCCAAATGTGCCTCGCCGATCTTTCGGATGATTTCCTTCAAGGAGGTGGCGCAGCGTTAGACTTTAGACTAGAGGGTATGAAGACTAGTCGCGACCAATCATTGCTCATGCTGCGGCTGCATGCCTTCGGGGCCATCTGAGCAGAAAGGCAACCACTGACCTAACGAAGTCAGGCAAGGCTTTAGCTCCATTCCGGCACTACACGCGGTCCTGAGGACTCGACAGGAACACCGCAATTTCGGGCGTCGACCAGAAACCCTTGAGCCACCGGCGAGGTTTCACGATAATTGGATGAATCTGCCTGCACATCACTTCATGCAGAAGCAGGAAAACGTGCACAAGCAGGTCTTACCTTTTGTAGCGGACGCTGCCGATTCCTTTTCTTTGACTAGCGCTGTCACGTGGGCGTTTACGGTCGCATCCACTCCGAGTTCCTTGGCCTTGTGAGCGACCCATCCGTTTAAGTAGTCGATCTCAGTAAGCCTGCCCGCTTCCATGTCCTGCAACATGGAGGAGCGGTTCTCTGCTGTCTCCTGTGCCGTTCGGAAGACAAAATCCTCCAAGTCGAAACTGGAGAGCTGCTCCTTTTGCTTTGTTTGCTTTGCTTGCAGTGCGCCCGATGCGCCCGCAACCGCGGCAATTTCTCTGCAGATCTGGGATACTTGCGCTTGCGCTTCCGTGCAGGATAAGATGAAGCCATTTGGCTTGTTCTGTAGGGCCGTCAACGGATTGATGGCAGCATTTGCCGCCAGCTTCAGCCACAAGCAGCGTGCAATGTTGGGTCCCTCATTGACTGCTCCAAGTCCGGCAGTCTCCAAGCTCTGCAAAGTGGAAAAATACCAGTCCTCCTGAGCTTCAGTGGTGCCGAACCTGGTCTGGCCCCATCCTGCATGCACGATATCGAAAGGGGCCCGAGACCACGCCCCATGCGTCGTGATGCCCAGCATCAGGTGCACGTGGCCTAGGCTTAGACCTGCCCCATGGACGATCTGCTCATGTAGGGCAAGTGCTCCGTTCGACAGCAAGATAATAATGGCACCTGTCTTCAGTCGTGGCGCCAACATCTCCAAAGCTTGCATAGCAGAGTAAGCCTTTGTTGCTACTAACACCTGATAAACATCTTCTCCGGGTCCCGACACCGATCCGGCATGGACTGCAACTGGCGATGTTTCACCGTTGCTTCGGTGCCCGTCCACTCGCAGTAGGACTTTCCCTGCCTGGCAAGCTGCAAGCTTGCCAGAGTTGGGTCGCAGCAACAGCCGCGCTTCAGTGCCTGCCCGCGTCAATGCAGCCGCCCAAAGGCAACCCATGGACCCAGCACCTAGGATGTGCATTGGCATCGGTGCATGCGGTCGAAGGTTGGATGGCAGCGGTTTTCGATGTTTGTGGCTGCTCATGGCAGAACTGGTCCTCTGACTGCCGGCTCTACATCTCGGGGTTTGGAACCGACTTCAAACTTCGGCTTATGTGTTGCCAGTTTCATGTTTAAAGCCATGATCTGGAGTGGCTTCCCTTTGGCGGCTGGGCGCTGTGCAGTCCATGGATTGAGCGTCGGGCCTGAGACCACTGCTGCCAAGATCTGAGTTGGAAACCTGGTTTGCAGTGTTCCCTAGCCTTCCTCCATCCTTAACCCTGAAAGCGCAATGTGTTACATCGCATTACCACGCATTGCCGACCCCCATGCTGCATCGATGTGTGGGTTTGTGTGTGTGTGTGGCTAGATTGAGTTTATGAAGTGGCGACGAGGGCTGGAGCAGCTCTCAGCTGCTACGAATCAAACCTTCAGGGTCCCGCTATGTTGGACAGGCAGAGCCGGGGTCCGGCCCACCGTTCCTAGTCGCAAGGATTATCGTCGAATCCCCATTTTTCCTGCAGAGTTCTCTGGCCTACGTGCCCGTCATTTCTTTGGACGGCAAGTGTTGCATTAGCAAGCACGTCAACAGCGGAGAGGCCACATTCTGCCTCAACAGGCTGCCGCCCTAAACAAACACGCACGCGGGCAGTTGTCTTAAGCAGGGCCTGCTTGTGGGCCACCTGACAATGACCCGAGACGGCCCGAGATATGGACCTCATGCATGAAGTCGGCGACTCAGCTGCGGCAGGCTGCTGTCGTGCTCCAATGTCCTCTGTACATGCCAACTGCAGTGTCAGGATGGCTTTCTGCGATCCACAGGAAGGACCTCACGACGTCTGCACGAGGCGTCGGAGGTGTTGACACGGAGGAGTTGCCTTAGCTCGCTCAACTGCTCACGACTCGACTCTCAACCAGCTTGGCAAGGCTTGGCATCACGGCAACTGGCCAACTTTGGGGCAGAACGCGCGCCGCACTCCCTGGCCCAAGACAAACATCCACACACGATGGATGCAGGGAAGACAATGTCAGTGTAGACATTAGTATAGTGCTACAGGTAGCATATTTCAATCAGTAAGTAGGGCCCCTGGTTCTGCAGCCGCATACACCCGGTAGACTCTGGCTTCTTCACGAAGCTATAAATCCAGCATAGGACCTATCAGAGAAGGCGATGGAGCCCTCGGATATCGCAGTGCTCCTAGCCCTGAACTCTCCGAAAAGCAAATGTTCAGGAAGTACTGAGACCAAATAGCGGACTTCACCAACCTCCGGCATTGTGTGCATGGGCTGCGAAATGCAAGGCAATGCAACGCCAACTTTTTCTAGCCCTCTGTACAGCCTCAAGTAGCAGAAATGCGTCTATCACCCATCGGTGATCAAGTCTACAGGTCTGCCACCACAACAGCCGAGTCTGTGAGCCTAGCCTCGCGTTCAAGAGATTCCGACAGCAACTGAAACATGATGTCCGATTGTCAGCTGGCGACACAAAACAACTGGAAGATAGACCTCGCACCGAGTGCACACGTCTACCGTTGCAGAACAGCTTCAAGCGTGGCGAGCATGCCATCCCCATGCTCTGTCCGAATTCGAGTCAGATTCTACAGAGCCCGGAAGCAGATTGCTCAAAGGGTCGTCTCTAGCCGCAGCATGCCACGACCTCCTCCAGCACAGCGGCGGCAGTCGTGGCAAGGGCTCTTGCAGTCCGTTACATCGCTTCGAATTGCTGCGCGCCGCATCTGAGAAGCTTGCGCTCGGTGAGCTTGGTGGCACAGGGCACACAGAGCTCGAAGCGAAGTCCGGTTTGCTCCGGACACTGAGGACAAGCGTAGAACTGACAGGGCCACGTGCATGAAGCTCAGCTCGCAAGCACACGACGAGCCACGAGAACCCTTACAAGCTCGGATGCCTCATTGGACATGACGTATGCTTTCCTTGCAGGATCTACTGCATCAGGGACAATGGCACAGCGGCAAATCACTTCAAGCTGCAATTATCCCTTGGAGCGGGAGTGTTCGTTCCAGTTTGGAAACATCGCGTGCTACCCGTGTGTTTTTCTGCAAGAGTCTCTGCAAGTTCGAAACTCCTGCCAACTGTCAACTGCCAGGATCGGTCTTTGGCAAGACCGAAAGAATCTCGCGGTCCTCTTCAGCGATGGTTGTGCAGTGTTCGCTCGCATTGCTGCGAGCCGTGGGGGCGGATATGCCGCTGTCGCGTGCACAAACATGAAGACGCGACCCCTGTTTCCGAGTGCTGTAGAAAGCGGGGGCAAGCATGCTGAAGCACGGCTTTGCAGTTCTTGCTTGTGCGGCTGGGCGCTGGGATGGCTCGACACCATAATATCACACCATGGACGCCCATGCCTTGTGAAGAAGCCTTGAGTTTCGGCTTTGCGGTAAATAGTGCGGCCAGGCATCTTTCCAGGATCCTGCTTGAGCCTGAGCTCACGAAGCTCAAGGAAGGCTCTGAAGGCTGAAGGCCACACACGGCCAAGGCCCCAAGGCCCCAAGGCCCGAGCTCTTGAGCTTTTTTGAGTCCTGATCCTGCAGAAAGAGGTGCGAAGCCTCTGACAGAGTCGCCGTTTGAAAAACCGGCCAAGGCCTTGGTCCTTGGCGTCTGAAGCACCTGTGGAATTTTTCTGCTTTCGTCGGAAAGCATGGAGGCAGCACCGTGGGGCCGTGCCTCTACCGACGACTACAATTCCGCAGAGATCGCAAAGAACGCGGTGCAGATGCGGAGAGCCTCGGAGTTGCTCCGGGTCTTTCCAGGAAACCGTATCGCTAGTAGGTCGGTAGAACTATAGTCATAAGTCCCTGGCTCGGATAAGCGTTTTCCAGGCTTTGCCTTCGAATCAACATACGATGCCTTAGCTGTCTTCGGCGGTCACCTCCCTAGCCTTCTGTCAAGGAGCGAAGCTAGGCAGCCAGACCTCACCTCCACAACTTACTTGGCTCAGCGCTGGCATTTGAGATAATGAGGATGAAAGCCGTCACCAGAGTACTTGCCTGATGTCCAGAGGAAACTGTGCAGAAAGGCTGACGATAGAGTGCGAGAGAGAGAGAGAGGGAGAGAGAGCGGGAGAGGCCGGAAGAGCGAGAGAGACAGAGAGAGAGAGAGAGAGCGCGAAGAAGAGAGATAGACAGGGAGAGATGGAGCGAGAGACGGGCAAACTGAACAGACACTCGCAGGCAGGATTGGAGAGGAGCCAAAGCAAGGCAACATGTCATGGAAGTTGCGCCGAACAAGAGCAGGCAATCAGCATAAGCCGGCCTTCACCTTGAAGAATCTCCAGCACATGGCACTGAATGCAAAGCTCGAACCTTCCAGGATGCACTCCGCTTTGCGAGGATTGCCGCTTGAACTGCATGTATCAGCATACCAGTTGTTCGCGGACAGTCAGAAACCTAACCACTGATTGTCCCGCCCGTCATGGCCCAAATCGCGTGGGGAATCTATGACTCCGAGAAATTAAGTTCCAGATGCCCAAGCCACCATCATGAGCAACCCCATGGTTGTTGGTTGGGGTTTTGGGTCACAGCCTGTGTTTCCTCAGCGAATTGGAGCCAAGTCGGCCTTCTTCCGCTCCGCTTACAGCGGCGGCAGTAGTAGAAGAAGCGTCCTTCTCAGGCGATTCTGCAGAGGCTCGTTCGCAGGCCGCAATGGACGACTTTCAAGGTTTCAGATAGAGCACATCCAAATCTAGTCTAGACCGCCAGACGCATCTGAACTAGTCTGAGACGGCTTGATGATTGTTGCCTCGGCCCTCTCCTTGCGAACAGTGTCGAGTCTCGCTCTCAGGGCTGGGGCTTCGCTCATGGTTAACGGAGTCTCATGACGAGTATCCATCGTATCCATGGTACATAATGTTCTCACTTCCGTAAAACTGTTGTTGCTAGGTTTGCTGTCATGCTGCGGTGCAATCGCAAGCAGGGTCATGGCACAACCCCTACAGTAGCCATGAGACGCCATTGCGGCAATTTCCGGGAGCACATCTTCAAAACCGGCGTTGCTGCTCCTTACTATTTCCATCTCCCACGAAGCCCTCAGATTCTTAGATCATCTCAGATCAACCTTCATGCAGTCATGCTCAGGAATGCAGCAGGTCCATCCGGCTTGTCAGCATCTGCCAAATTCATGCCGCAGTTGTCGCAGCTCACCTGCTCCAGGGAATTCAGGGCTGCACACTGTGTTTCGTGTCCTTGGTCACCTGTACCTGGAGCCTCTTACCCAAGTGCGGACGCAAAGCACCGAACATCAAAGGCACAAGACAGCTTGGCGCTGTGACCTGCTCCACTTTGGCGATTCTTCGGATCCTCATCGAGTCGCCTTCCCGTGGCGAAAGGAGCGAATGAAAATAAACACCTTCGAGCCTCGAGCCTCGGGCTTAGGAGCCTAGGAGGAGGGCACCTGTTCCTCCCAGCAACTGCTCTGTGGCCGTCGGCTTGTCCCGCTTCTTCCCTCGGAAGCCGACCTGACAGTCGGAACCATTGAACCATCAGGTAAAAAGGATTACAGCTTGCATTGCCTAAGTCCGAATCTCAACAGCGGAGTTCTGTCTACAGTATGCAGCACTTTCGAAAGCTTGAATGTTCACATGCTCGCATGCCGTGTTGGCAGAAGCATCTAAAGATCCGGGAACCCTATCTAGGGTCCCGGGATTCCGGAACAATGAATCCCCAGAGAGGTGCATGTTGCACCAACAAATCCGAGATGGCTCGGACCGCTACAACTACAAACTGGGTAGCCGCATGTCAGGTCGAGTGTTGACTCACCCTTTTCGCGCGACATGGGCACCTAAACTGTTCAGCTTTATTTCCTTCGCATGCCGATTTCCAGCAGGTACGAAGCGCGTGGGAAAGTACTCTGGGGTGTGAAAGTTGACGGCGCTGTGGGACTGGAACTGTTCACGGTATGTCGTCTGAAACCGCTCCTCCGGCGGAAGGTCAGTTGCTTCCTCTCCGGTGGCAACGACAGCACAAGGTGGCAGTGGCTTCAATACAGCAGGGATGCCATATCCGAAGCTGGGAGGCTCACTCTTTGGCTTGGGCAAGATTCCGAGATCCCGCGATTTGCCCCTCTTGGAGCCACCAGTGCCGGTCGCGCTTCGCTCCGAAGTCTTTAGAGGCATAGGACTGGGCGGCGAAGGCTCCGTGAGGTCCAGGCGATCCACGCGATGCGTCGCCTCGGGTTCTGCACGCCTCGGAGCCTGAGCCGCAGCCGGAGCCTGAGCCTCCTCCCAATCCTCGGCGACTTCGGGGGTCATCATGCCGTGGACAGTCATGGGCCCGCCAAAAGGCTGTGGAATCAACGGTTGCAGCTGTCTCTTCCGAGGCCCTTCCAGGAAACGATGCCGCCAAAGCTCGAAGTTACCCATCCCGACGGCCGGCTTGCCCCGAAATGTCGATCCCCAATGCCGGTAGTACCGGGGTTGTGCAGGTTTTTGTGGCGGCTGAGGTGGCCGTATTCTGGCCCAGCTCTTGCTGGTGTCCATGCCCTCAGTCCGATTCACCAGCGCTCATGCCAGCTATCTCGATTCATGGAGCCTCACGCTGCGGTGTAGGGAGGGCTCGAAGGTCGTGCAACACACAAGTGCATAAGGGACACATCACCCCTCGCAAAAGTGCAGCAGGGCCTCATAAGCATCACGCACTTTGCTGCATAGTACCATGTCATCCAAACGACACTCGTACCTGGCAGGGATACAGGCCCAAGTGCCAGCAAGGCCACCAGGGCTCTGCACAGCTGCATAACCCTCTAAGAAGTCTCCTGGCACAAGCGGAGCAGACTAATCACAAACTCGCCGTGGCCACTCCATCTCGTGACCCAGATGCCAGTGTGCGGGTGCTCCAGCCCCGTACCTGAAGGGCAGTTGTGGCACACGCTGCCCAAGCTGACAGACTGCGAAAGAAGGCTAAGGGATCTTGCTTCGGCTTCTCTTCGTCGAGGAGCGATTCGTAAAACCTGCAATCTGCTCAGGCAAAGCATTGAGCACAAAGCTTCATGAAGCCCGGAGTGTATACCGTGAGATGTCAAATACTGCTGGGAAGGACATTGGACATACTGCGCGCAAATCTATGACAGTTGACACACCCTTTCCAGCTGTTGCCAGGCTCACGTCGTTCTGCTGGTGAGCCGGAAGAAGTTGATTTAAACAGATCTACTAGCTACTTCAAAGCTTCGCACGCTGTACGCACTTTGAAGCATGCATAGCACCACAATGATGCATGGTGCGCTGGCCATGTTTTGCATCAACCTGCTTGCATGCCAGTGCCAGTGCTGCCTTGGTCGCCCAAATTTGGGAAGCTTCGAGTCAGGCTCCCTGTTCTGGCTTTTGGTTACACGTCGTGCGAAGCCAGCAAGTCCCCCGTGCCTACTCTTTAAAAACGTCACAAAAGCATGCAATGCACAGCAGGTGTTTGGGATCATGGCAGATGGACTCTGACAATCCATATCACTGAAACCTGATACAGATACAATGACGAAAGCACGGGACTGCAATCTGACCTTATTTATTCACCACATCGTGAGTCAACGAAACACACTCGCCAAAATAGTGCGGTTGTCTATAGATGTTGATAATGCGACTTTACCAAACTTATTACATGAGGAGCTACTCAAATGGTCAGTATGATGTGACTGTCTGTATCCACAGAAGAGCGGACTTGTCTTTTCAAGCTTAACCAACCGACGGCACAGTTGTACGGAACACCTGGCATGCTTTCAACCGCTCGTTCCAAGTCAAGTATCTGGTTTACCTGATGCTACTATGTCAGGTCTCGTGTTTGTTTGACAAACAGGTTTAGCAAGACTAGTTCGTGCCACGGCATTGACCCATTAAGGAAACTCTTCCGCAATCTCAAAGTCAGTCACCTCAATTCGTCGAAGCTTGTAGGATACAGTCAACTCAAAAACAGAGAGATGTAACTCACTCAAGAGCTCTATTGATTCACTGCTGATTGAACCCAGCTGAGGGGCTTAAGCGCAATCAACCACGAACGTTTTGTTCGCGAAATTGGCACTTTATTTGTTCAAGCAGGTCAAACATTTGTTACCATGACAGAAAATTCATTCGGTATCTATTTCCGCGATCGGCCGCAGCAGCACCAACCGAGTGGTGACCCAGGTGAGGCCCGGTAAGGCTGTTGAAACTGAAGACATCCGCTAACGCTCCCAAGCGCCCAGGCAAGCAATGGAAACGGCTATCTGAGGGCACCTGTCTGGATGGACATTCGAAGGAAACTGCCAGCCTTGGACTCCAAAACAGGGCTGACGCGGCGTCAGATGTCAGATTTCCAAAGCAAACTAAGGCTGGAACCTGAAAAAGTATTCGCCAAAAGCTTGGTCTTGTCTCGTGTCACACCTGGCTGTCCATCTGCACAGTGTAACCTGTTGCAAGGACCATACACAGATGCTCCGAAGAGTCTGCACCTGATCGAAGCCACGATCCCCAAGCCGGACCTTTCAGCAGAAAGCTCATTTTGGGAAGTGGCAAGCACTGCAAATGAGCACATGCTGCGCACAGAGCCTCTGCGGGAGGCTTCCTGCAATTGCGGCGTGTAAGTTGGAGCCTGTTTAGCAATTGAACTGTCCTTCTTGCCACTAGCCGGCTGCAGGGTCCTTAAGCACTTGTGTAAGATGGTGGTAGAACCAACTCTAGAACCAGGAGACCGCCCAAGAGCCTGACAACGATGCTTGGGGAAGCTGAGGAAGGTGAGGCTTGCCCTGAGCATACCAGACAGCTCGACACATTCTCGTAGGACTGCCATAGTCAGATTCGGGCAAGACGTCAGTATGCAGTGTACCGTCGACACCTGAAGCAGCGCCGGCGATGATGCGGTCTGAGCCATCCGGTACTTGGCCTCGCCTCCAGGCGTCCAAGACTGCAGCACTACTGCAACTTGCATCTCTCCCACAATAAACTTATGGATGCTTTGGATGCCATTTCTTGCCATCCCTACGCCTGAAAATGGATTCGGATTCATGATGTTCAGGTCGCCGAAGCGAGAAAGCGGCGAGCGCCTGACATCTTCCAGCATTCTTCGCAGACAAGCGAAACACGTTCAGCCGATCAGCATTGAACGTGATACGCTAGCTGTTGGCTTGCAATTCATCGATAGAGTCTGTGCTAAGAGTGATTGAGGCTCAACCACCGAACTTCTTTGGACCAACGATGTTCCTGCCGAGGACAATTCCAAAAGCCGTTGCCGGAAGGTGTGCTCGGATCTGTTTGATCATCAGCTTTATCGGCTTATGCTTTCGAGAAGCACGACAGTACTTCCGGCAACTGCATCATACCTTCGTAAGAACAAACAAGAAACAGCAAATACATTAGTGAGTGCGCGCTTACTACTCTGCATGAGAATGAGACCCATCGCTGAGACCCCGGCTCGGGATGCTCCTCGAAGAATTCGAGCCGAACAGCAGCTACCTGACAGGAACCGAACTAGGTATCACCGGCCAGGAATAATGTGGTGGCGCAAAAGTTGTGCGTGTATGCGTATATTATACATATATACATACATACATACATACATGATATTGATGCACTTAGACAGATGGATAGCTGTATAGACCGACCGTCGCCAACAACGACGACAACATCAACGACAGACCCAGCGAGGACGGCAGCGACAACAACAACAACGACGGCACCGGCAACACAAGTAACAATAATACAAAGTACACTAACAATACGAACAACAACGACAATTATGACAACCACAACGACGACAAAAGGAGCGACGACAACGGCACCGACCGCAATGACAACTACGGCGGCGACAACAGCAAGCAGGACGACAAGGACAGCACTAACAGCAACCATGTCAACGACAAGAATAACTGCCAAAAGCACAACTATGATGTCAAAAACCATACATTCCAAATCATAATCAATCCTGCATATATGTACATGTAAATATATTAAGCTGACAATACAGGAAAGTAAATATATGGAAACTTGTATTTGTGTGTCTAGCTTTATAGGTATTCGTCTTCATGGATTCGAAAATAATAGAAAGATATATATATATATATATATGTATGTATATATATATGTGTTGTTACTGTGTATACGCGCAAAAAAATCTCAAAAGTTCGAATTTCTCGCAATGCATCTATGTCTGTATTTTAATATAAAGCTGCCCGCGCTTTTATGCGCCCTCCCGCGCCAGTCCGCCTGATAAAGCCGCCGGCCTGGGCATTGGATCGAGAACTCATCCTATAGAGCTTAACTAGGGTCGAAGGCCTACTTTGGGTTGAAAGACTAACTAGAGTTAAAGGCTTAGTTAGAGTTGGTTTCATTAGAGTTTTAAGCTTGGGTACAGTTTAAGACTTCAGGGCTTAGGGCGGTCGAGACTAAGGCTAAGTTGAAGCTTAAGGCTCACTTGCGATTCAACGCTTAGCTAAGGTCGATGGTTTACTTAGAGTTTAGGGCTTAACTAAAATTTTGAACTTATTTAGGTTTTAAAGATTTAGGGCCTAAACTCTTTGAGGCCGGCACCATTCAATGAAGTAGCAATATGGCCAATCCTGAGACATGGACTTAACTCGGTGGAGTNCTAAAATTTTGAACTTATTTAGGTTTTAAAGATTTAGGGCCTAAACTCTTTGAGGCCGGCACCATTCAATGAAGTAGCAATATGGCCAATCCTGAGACATGGACTTAACTCGGTGGAGTACAAAAAAAACAGTTCTGACGGTGCTGAGCTCGGCACGTTCGCGTTCCGCTGGGCTCATCATGTATTTACCCCTGCAATCGCCGCGTGCCAGATCGAGCTAACTTGCAGGTCGACTGGGTGCCACGCATGCGGTTTCCACCATCTTGGGGGCGAAGAAGGAATCTTAGCAAAGTGGCGAGTGCTAGCACGAATAAGACTGCCGACTGAGGTCCGAGCACTGGTGTACGTAGCTGTATAGCTAGCCACTCCAACTGCCTGACAGTCGTGATCGATTCCAAGTCCTCCATGATTCCGAAGTGCGCGGCCTCACCCGGAAGGCCGCCACCAGACGCCAGCCGTAGATATTACAACGGCCTTTGGGTGGCGTGGATTGCACGGCCTCGAGACGAATGTGTCCCGCTACTCAGTTGTGCGTAGACCCGCCTCCTTGTACATGTCGTAGAGACAAGGGCCTTTCAGCGAACATGTTCATGCAGACTGCAAAGGCACTCACATGCACGTGGCCTCGTCCGGCCCGTTGCTCCAACGTCCAGTTGTGCAGTAACACACCTTTTCCAACTCGTGCGCCTTAGTCCCGGGTCGCATTCTTTGGACTGCGACCTTCGAGGCCGACACACCCACCTCTTGTGAGTGGCCTTCGCGCCACCAGCGAGGAAACCTGAATGCTAGATCAAAGGACCCTCCGCACAGCTACAACGAAAGCCGAGGCAAATGCTCGAAGGTAGGTTCCTCCTGCGGCGTGGGTTCCTCCCGGACGGTGATAACGAATCCTGCAGGAACCGGGGCCGATGTAACCTCACGNCCGCACAGCTACAACGAAAGCCGAGGCAAATGCTCGAAGGTAGGTTCCTCCTGCGGCGTGGGTTCCTCCCGGACGGTGATAACGAATCCTGCAGGAACCGGGGCCGATGTAACCTCACGAATCTACACGACCGAACTGAGACCCTTGCCAGCGGGGGTTGCGATGTACGTAGCACCTGAGCGACGACCAAGAACAAAGGCGCCGAGAAACGAAGACTGCAAACACGGAGCAGCCGAGACCCGTGCCGTCGGTGGCCATTTTGTCTCACCNGACGACCAAGAACAAAGGCGCCGAGAAACGAAGACTGCAAACACGGAGCAGCCGAGACCCGTGCCGTCGGTGGCCATTTTGTCTCACCTAAACATGAACAGCACTCCACGTGAAGCACGAAGACCACCGAGGCCGGCACAAGAACAGCGGAAATGCTAAGGCAGACTTCAGGAGCAACAAAGGCTGCGGACGACACTCTCTCGCCAACTGGATCTAGACAAAGAGATGACTGGGAGGCTGTCCGATAGATAGCCCGATAGATAGACGGACAGCCATGTATGCATGTATGTATATGTACATGTATATGTATGTCTATGTGTATGTCTATGTATATGCATATGTATATGTATATGTATGCACAATGCGTATGTGTATGTGTATAGGTATGTGTATGTGTATTTGTATTTGTAAGTGTGTGTGTGTATGTGTATGTGTATGTGTATGTGTATGTGTATGGGTGTGGGTGTGGGTATGGGTATAGGTATGGGTATGGGGTATGCGCATGTGTGTGTGTGTATGTACGTGTGTGTGTGTGTCTCTGTGTGTGTGTATGTGTGTGTGTCATTGTGTATGTATGTGTGTATATTAATGTGTGTGTGTGTAAGTATGTATGTTGTGTGTGTGTATGCATGTACATGTGTGCATATGGGTGTACGTGTATGTATGCGTGTGTGTGTGTATGTATATATATATGCGGATGTATTGGTGTGTATGGGTATATATGTGAATATATAAGCACTTATATGTATATGTACATACGTGTTTGTATATGTATGTGCGTCTGTATGCACGTGTGTATGTATCCAATCGTGCGAGAACGCATATGAATTGTCACGTCCCGTTTCTCTCACTATGAATAAATACATACACCCATGGATGCATGCATGCAGCATGACTGCGTCACCGACCCGTACAGGTATGCATGCTTATTACTTACTTGCCTATCTGCACATACAGGCAGCCATGCGACAGACAGACGGACAGACAGAAGCGAAAGGCTTGCAAATTTCACACCATGAAAGCAGGATTTCAGCTGCACTTGGAGCTCTGGGGTCTGAGCCATTTTCGTGCGAAGCTGATCGTCGGTTGGCGCCGTGGTCACCTGCCCGGCCTTCGTGAAACAGGTTCTTGGGAGGAGAGATCGTCGTCCAGGATGCTTGCTTGCAACACGTGACAACACACTCGCTGGAGGGTATTGCAGGCCAGTCTGGCGACTGCTCCATATTTGCATTGTGGCAGGCATCAGTTGCACACCGCAAGGCTGCACCCAAGACTGAGGCTCAGAAAGGTTGCGAAAGTATCAAAGGGAAATGGCGGGACATTTGACGCAAATTGTTGATTGCTGGTTGATGCACAGCCCACCCCATACTCTCTCGTCGCCGAACGCCTTGCTCCGCTGCGAGTTAGACGAGTTCGGCCTCACTTTGCTGCAACTTCATGCTGATGCAAAGCAGATCTCCGGGTGCTCCGGCTTTCGCTTCGTATTCCAAGAGTAATTCGTGACCTTCTTCTCGCCAAGCTTTGCATTGGCGGAAAGGTGATCCACCTTGGCTCAGGGTGCCCTGGCTGACGCCGGGGGGTCCCGGGCTCTGCATCAAAGCCCCGAGATGCCAGCGAGGCCGCACTCGCCCGGTGCGATGTCCAAGGCAGCCTCAGGCCCGTGAGTGATCCACCCGAGGGTCCATGCCCTGGGCCTGGGGGCCTCTCCAGGCCGGCGCGCCCTTGGCTGAGCCCATTGCTGCCTTTCGACTTCTTTGCCAGGCGATCGGAACTTTCACTTCGAACTGCGACGGCAAAGGAGGTTCTTGCAACGTGGGGTCATGCCATGTGCTCACAGGAATTGCAAACCGGTGCAGAGTTGCCCTTTTGTGCGCTGCGGTCTACCTACTGTTCCTCCTCCTCCTCCTCGGGGTCCGTGTCCCTCAGCAACCCTGGGAGTAAGTCGAAGCCAAGCGGATCTCCATCCTCAGCCAGGCGGACTCAGTGCGGCTTGCAGTCTCTGTATTGTCATCTCGACCTTCCGTGCGGCTCGATCGAGCTGCAGCATTTTCAAGAACACACTCTGACTCGTTGCATGCCAGGGCGCACTCGAAGCCGACGGCGGCGGAGGCGGGTCCAGAAACCACTCACCTGAAAGCAGCTTGCGCATGGGTAGATCACCCATACACCTTGCGAACATGAAGTTGCCCCGTCACCCGTCACCCTGCAGTTGAAATTTGCACATGGGCCTGGTGTCGTTGAATGAACTGCTGCTACCTATTTTGGCGAGGCCTGAGGCGACTAGGCGACCATCCGGCTTTGACTTTGCAAGGTGCCAAAACTTTGGAACATCTCCGAAGCAACCCCGTGGGGCCCTGCAAATATTTCTTGCAAGGCCCGGGATCTTCACTCCAATTTTGCACGACCGAAACATCGTTTCGTGCGGCATGAAAAATGCATTGCTCAACCGATGTATCGTCACTCTGGGTGCTCAGTGTGTGAGTACGGGCCCTGCGCAGAGAACTGGGCTGCTGAATAGCAACGCGCTCTCGCTTCCTCGCACTGGCCCTAGAATCAATCCCCGGCCTCTTGTCGGGCCTTGGTACGACAGCTGCAGCACAAGCAAAGAAGACATTCTCCCTGCGCTTCTCCCAGGTCACCGGCACTCTGCGCCTGAGAGCTTCAATGCACCTTGAAATGCAGAGTCTGGGCTTGGACTTCTGACTGGCTTGCGATTCGGATTCCAAGCAGGAACTATTGCCACTACTCATGTTATTAGGGTGTTGGAAGCACCACTATCCCAACCCCAAAGCATCCACGGATGGCCTGCCAGGAACGCTAGCCAGCGAGGTAGATATGGACCAAAAGGATCCAGACCTGCCAACTGCTACGTCTGCTACGTGCTTCCCAAGGCGAACTACTGGCCCTTGGCTGCTCGCTCCGGCCCTAAGGGGTTGGGCCTTGGCTCATCGGAACATGTCCACCGTCAGGGATCACCAAGAGCAGGCTGAGGACTCCCACGGCCTTCCCGAGAGGGCCGGGCAGTGCCACTTCTGTTGCTACCACTACGGGACTGGCAGTCCCACGTTCCTGGTAGCTGTAGTGATCGTTGAATGGTCCAAGTATGTAGTAGTAGTAGTAGTAGTAGTAGTAGTAGTAGTGGTAGTGGTAGTGGTAGTGGTAGTGGTAGTGGTCCTAGTAGCAGCAGCCGTAGTAGTCGTGGTGGTGGTAGTGGTAGTAGTGGCAGTAGCAGCAGCAGTAGTAGTAGCAGCAGCAATAGCAGTAGCAGTAGCAGTAGCAGTAGGAGTAGGAGTAGGAGTAGTAGTAGCAGTAGCAGTAGCAGTAGCAGTAGTAGCAGCAGCCGTAGTAGTCGTCGTGGTGGTAGTGGTAGTAGTGGCAGTAGCAGCAGCAGCAGTAGTAGTGATAGTAGGGGTAGGAGCGGCAGGCGTACTCATAGTAGGCGTCGTAGAGGTCGTCGTGGTAGTGGTAGGGGTGGTAGTAGTGGTAGTAGTAGTAGTAGTAGGAGGAGGAGGAGGACGAGGAGGAGCGATCTGACAGCACCTGCACAGTGCCCTGCCATTTCAGCGAAATCCAAAACACGTGAGCTCTTCTGGAATTGCTTGCTTGGGTCCGTTTTGCGGGTGCACATGTTCACACGCATCACCCATAGTCTTAGGTCAGCTCTCTTGAAGTTCTATTGTTGTTATATACTATTATTATTACTACTACTAGTATTATTGTTACAGTTTTTATCCGCCGAGGCCGCAGGCCCAGGCGTATTGGGGTTTAACTCAGGTACCCTCCATCTGGTCCTCTCTCTCCCTGCAGTCCGAAAGTTTGGTTTCATTTCCCCCCCCTTTTCCTGCTGCTTTTGGGATTTTTCCCTCCCCCCCCCCCTGCCTCCCCCGCNCTGCCTCCCCCGCTCCCCTGCCCCCCCAACCCCGCTCCTTGCACTGCCCCCGCCCTCTCCGTCCTTGGCCACCGCGTCGTAGCGTTAAAGTTACTAAGTTACTACTATTATTATTATTATCATTATTATTATTAGTTACTACTTACTATTATTATCAAAAAAAGGTTCGTGCAGCGGCCTGGGCTCGTTCCAGATTCGCAACCGCGTTCGAGACCGGAATGACTCTGTCCTCTGCAAGGATCGAAATGTCGTGAGACCCACAAATAAAGCTTCCGCACCTTGTGCTTCAGCGACATGGGATTCAAGATATGCTTCTGAAATCTTGCTTACATATGAACAACAAACGCAACCTGCGTGCATGTGCTCACTCCCTGCGATCCTGCCGTCCATGCCACAGCAGCAGAGGTACATCTCCAGCTGAAATCTGGCACTTCCGAGCGTGCTGCAGGCGTAACTCCCCACCATGAGTCAAGTAGCTTGTCTACGAGTGCAACCACATGGATGAGCCTCTTTGACCAAATCGGGAGCGGGCGGAGCGGTGATGAGGCAGTTCTGCGCTTTCATGTTCTTGGATGGTTCAGCGACCATGACCATGACTACAGTGCTCAACATCAAACTGAGACTGGCGATGCCCTTCGATGCCGGCACTGCAGCGCAGCTGAGTCTCGTGATCGACATAGCTGCAATACCTTTCGACTGCAGCGGACTACTTACAGGTTTCGAGCAGCACGATGGCAAGAGCCAACTACGTAGTCACTTGATAAAATTGCTGTGACTGGAACCGTGGTCGGTGGAGACTTGGGATATCTTGAGATTCTTCAGAGATTTGGGTGACCTACAGTCCATCGACGCTACAGCACATTACTGAATCCTTTTCTGGAACTACTTGGCTACATGACAAATTACCTTGCCAGTTGCCACGCAATGCAACTTCAAGCCAAAGCGCGCATCACCCCTCAAGGTCCCGCTGATGGCCATGACTGCGCTGATGTTGGAGGGATATCCTTCATTGCCACTGTGGCCCTCCGAAGCGCCCTGGACATACCTGAAAGCGAACATCGAAGAGGCGATGGCGTGCGCAAGCACTCTGCTCGACTCAAGGAGCACCCATAGTAGAGGGCTGCTATGGCACCAGCAGAATCACCTGCACGCAAGCTGGGCTTGTGTTGAGTGCAGAGCTTTAGTCAAGGCTGGAGCGGGATCAAAACAACCATTCCACAAATCCACAGCCTGAACTCCGATCACCCAACGAACCAGTGGGCAAAATTAGGCAACCAAAGCGCCGGATTTGAAAACCACTCCCACCAATCCAAGAATCCCGAACCAAACCGTCCCTGCCCACCCCTACCCTCACCAGAGCTCCCCCCACCCCAACCTACCCAACCAGTTACCCCAAACCTCGTTTAGTCGGGTCGTCTTGCCGCGCCACGTCTAAACATGTCTAAACCTTATCTGGACCCTGGCTGATCTAGCCTAGACCTTAACCTGACCTGATGCCTGCCTAGCCTACACTCACCTAGACTACGTAATTTAATCTCAACGTCAGTTATTCATTACCGGACCAGCCTAACCTCCTACCCAGGCCGGCAAGCAGGGCCCGAACCCAAGCCAATTGCCTTCCAAACCCCAGCCAACCTACGCGCAAGCCTAAGCTGACCTGACCTGGCGTACCAACATTGCAATCCGACGCACCAAAACCTCTCCGAAGGTTGGCTGACCGACCCTTGGACCCACACTGAGCACTAAGCTAGCCTAGCCAACCTAACCGACCGATCCCAATCTTAACCGTCTTAACCTCACCTACACTCAACTAACAACCCGGCAAAAGACGCCTCCATTATGCAACCCACCCTACCAACTGACCCCCCACCCAAACCCAATCTACCTTCACCTCACCTGACGCCCCGCTATCCAGACTAGATCCCCCACCTCTCGATACCCTCGATCCAAACCCTGCAGACCCAACCTAATCCCAGATAACCCTACGTAAGCTAATGGAGCAGCGGTGCATTCGACGTACAACTTGGCAGTCCCATGCTACACTGCTAGGCTGTTGCACCATGCCCCTGCATGTAATGCAATGACCTCCCAGCACAATGCGATTCACGTCGATTCGCCAGTCCTTCAGAAAATGATGGTCTATAATGCTGAGGCTCCTCTCCGATGCCCAGCTGGCTCTGCAGTCCTGGGCCATCTTGTGCAAGAACCGCACAGCCGCGCGCGCGTCCTCCTGCACCATTGAAACCTCAAGGATGCAGGAGGCTTGTCCAAGGAGATGGCCTCAGAGTCCTCTGAGAGCACAACGATGCGTATGGCTTTGTCCGGAGTCTTCGTGACCAGATCCATGGATATCTGGCTGACCTCATGAATGCCAGCAGCCCTACACAGACACACACACACACGAACATTGAAGCTAGATCATCACAAAGCAAAGACTAAGATCCGGACCGGTATTTGCCGATAGTCGATGCTTGCAACCTAAGACATACATTCCCTGACATGGGCAGATCATGCTATGTCTGAAGTCAGCTGCGATGCCCTCGTCTCCCTTTGTTCAGGCACTGGCCACATATCCGCGCTGGGCCAGCAGCATGGCTAGTTGTGGAATGGAATCACCATCCCGTCTTCCTTTCACTTTGCGCCGGGCGGTCAAAGCTAACCTGCTGGCAGCCAGAAGTCGCAAAAGCAGAAGCTTTCCCGCCTGATGTGAAGTACCTTAGACGTTGAAATGTGCACTCGCATGCCCACCACGCTCATGCGTTGCAATGCACGAAGGCGTCTCTTCAAACCTACGACCACAGTACACTTCTGAAGTTCTAGCATTTCTTCACTCCAGTCCATCACTTCTACACATTCCGTTTTCGATACTGCGAAGAAGAGTCAGACAGAGCTGTTCAATTATTGCGAAGCTGTGACGTGCAAGCCATGCTTCAGAGAGCCAGCGACAAATCACCTCCCGACTCCCAATACTTCTCACATCCGCCCCCACCCACAGGTTCAGCACAGCAAAGCCAAGTCACCCGCCGTGCAGCAGTACAACTGCGGGGCGAAGACGCCTCGTGTCAAGTCGTCCCGGAGTGTAGAGATCGAGGTATAGATCAGTGAACCTGCCTGCAATTCAGAAGCTTGTCGAGCTTTGAGTCTGAGTAAACAACTTGATCATCGTCTTATGTCGTCGTGAGCTTGCAAACGCAGAGTCCACCTGCGAAAGGATTCATTGCGCCGCCATAGCCTCCAGGACTCTGACTTCCAGCAACGGGCTAAAAGCGGTAACCCGGTACGCGCTCATCCCCTGCAATGCTGGCAGAGCCGCGAAGGTTTCGGCGGATGTCCAGCTCGGCCGGGCTAAAGGTCGGCCTCTGCTGAACTCTTCGAAACTCTTTGTGTTGAGAGCGAAAGAAAACGTTTCCAGGTACTGAGTACTGGCCTGATGAAGCAGCTGGCCACGGGCAGCGCCTTGTGAAACCACGACACCCTCGTGTCGAAATGCGTCGAACTCTGCTGTTGGTATGCGGTCTGTCCCGTCCTGCCCGCCGAAGTCATAAGAGAGCTGCGGCAGCCTCGGGAATTGACCATAATGATTTCAGAGCTCCCCTGCTGCAGTTTGCAGCTTGACTTTGCTGCTCAGTTCTCTATGGCCCGTACCACAAAAATGCCGCGGCTGCAATGGCGGCCACGAGCAGAGTGCAGAGGACCAGCACCGCCACAGTGTTTACGATTTTCCAAGTGCCTTTGTTCCGGCTTGTCGCCGTATGTTACGTGGCGTGCATCGCTGACAGTACACTTTCCCTAAAACACACTAAAACACATTAGTTAACTCAACGACAAGGACAGCAAAGCAGGAAGATGTCGACGGCTAGAACGATCGCAGAAGCTACTGTATGCGGCCGGCCATGAGACAAGAGTATGCAGACGAAACTACCTACGGCAACAACAGTAACGGCAGCAGGCAGCAACCGTCGTACCTGCGTGGACAATGCAAATATTGCTCTCGAGATCTCATACTGCTACGTACAGGCAGAGCCAAGACGAACAACATGCGTCCACAGGACAACGTCGTTGTTGCACTCGACCTGCTGGATGATGGCACGCATCCGCATCGAACTCGTCATCCACCAACTTCAACTCATCATGCCTGCTACTTCATGAACTCGCTCTCACAGGATGCCATACAGCAGATTACAGCAGGCAAGATGCAGCAGACCCATTGACGCCCGTTTACAAAGCTCAAAAAAGGCTTAAGGCAGCTCTACCTGTTCCTGCCTCGGTGCCGCCATAGCTTTGTGGCGTGCACGCGCGTGGCCGCTAGGCAACCAATAGGCAAACTTTTCGACTCAACATGGTGTGTCGCGAAGTCGGCTTTCTTAGCTCGGTAGCCTTACTTCTCCTTCCATGTCGAGAAACTGCATTAGCCGCTCTGTCTGCCTGGGTCTCTTGCGGCAGCTTTGGCTTATAAAGCTGCGGACGTAGAGCCACGAGGACACACTCGTATCATGTCCTTCCCTCTCCTCTCGCACCGACTTTGTGAAAGCTATCATCATGGGACGTTTTTAGAGGCACAAACCACAAACAGCACTTGGGGCCGGGCGATATCCTGCGAGGAACTGCGTCACTTCGTCGGCAAACGGAGGCTGCAGGAGGAGGAGGAGTAAAAGGAGCTAAGGAAACCTTGGCCGACTGCCGCCTCGATTCCTCGAACTCGATGTCCAGGATGGTACTTCGTTAGAAGAGCCTGCAGACTCGATGTGATGTCAGACTACATTATTGAGAGATCACAGGATGATGTGATGTGCACCTTGGCCTTTGATCAAACGTTCGTAAATCGTTGATACGTTCCGCCACAGACTTACGACTTCAGGAATACGTGGGTTTTGGAAGTTCAGCACAATTAGCACACACTCGGCGATGACGTCTCAGGCTGCGCATGCATGACAGATGGAACCCACCAGCTTCAACAGCTTGGGGAAAGGTCAGACAGCAAAACCAGTGAAAATGTCCGTTCTCAGCAAGTTCCCTCGTCTGTACAAACTCTACGAACCTCGTATGCTGAGCCTTCTGCTTGTGCGGTTGACGAAACAACAACTGAGGCAAAGGCACGAAAGACTGCCCTTTTGCGGACATCGGGGAATAGCTGTGCTTCTCGCAGCACAGTCTCGATTGCCATGGTGATCTGCAGCTGTGGGCATTGTGGATTCGAGTTGGGCCCTGGAGCACGGCAATGTGGCGCCTCTCGCGCTTCCCGATTTTCAGGATGCGCTGCTGGCGAAAACTTTGTTTCCCACAGCCTCAGCAATGTCGAATCAGAATTCTCGATTCGTGATGACTCCCGACACTGCTGACATGTCTTCACAAGGATCTGGCAGGTACTGTTGTTCAACACTCAATCGGCCCATGCGCCAGTCGACCTTGGCCAGATGTCAGCATTGAGGGCATCTCAACCCGGCCATCTGGTGCAGCGGATAACTGCTCGGAGTTATCCAGGATGCCAGCCAACTGCTTGGTCGTCCATGCCTCGGCACACAGACAGCATGTTCTGTGTGCAAACAGCTTGCAGATGCCACACTTCAGCGCAGAGGTTTCCTGGTGTCGCATGTTCAACTTAGCAAGACACCCCCAATGCAAATCCGTTCTCCGTGAAGTGGCCACGGGGAACCTCAGCAATCTTGCTGGAGGCCAAAGCATGCTACAATGCTCACAAGAAGTGCTTCAGAGTCCGGCATAAGGATCCCCGTTGTTGTCCTGCCAGGCCAAAAGCAGCAGGCTCACATGCTAGGGGATACATCATGAGAGACAAGAGTGAAGGTTCCAAGCATTTTCAGTGCCACCCTTCTTTCAGGAATCTTCTCAGCATGTGACGCTTGGCCTAGGCCATCCTAGGCCCAATATGGCTTTCTTGCCTCTCTCGGCAAAACATGGCAGAACGCCCTTTCGCGATATCCGCTCAATATCCGCAATGGAGCAGGAAAGTGGGGGAAAAACGAAAACGACCTCGCAGCTAGAGTCGACCCCAAAGCCGCTTCTTCCTTCCTATTCGAGTACGAAAAGGTTGGCTGGGGCAAAAGCGCAGTGGCCCGCTTGCTCCTGCTGCACCTCCTTCTGTGCTAGCTGCTGGCGGCGTAAGCGTCGGCATCACCCCGACTCACACCAGGTCTTGCCCGTTCCTATGAACAGCCACGAACATGTTCCCAGAACCTTACACTCCTACACCTGACGCGCATTTCTCAGCAGATCCCGGGAAGGTAAGAACTCCATCGGTAAGAGTGCCTGCAACAGTGCTCGAATAGATGCTTCAGGTTGAGGTCTGCCCCGGTGCAATGCTTGCCGGACCGGAGGGTTTTCATCTCTTGGCCGGTCACAGGCCATCACAGTAGCTGTTCCAGTGGGCAGTCCAACTTCAGCGCGACCGACACGGGTTTCCCAGCTGGACTTTGACGTATCTGCTCTGGAAGCTTCGACACCAGAAAGATGGGAGGCTTGGACATCGGACGTAGCAGACATAGCAAGAGTTTTGAGAAGAAGCCCAGCGCGGGTAGGGTGAGCCGCTTTTTTGTGAAGCTGCACGCCAGAATACTCCCTAGTCTCGAGGCCGAGCCACACTCAGGATACTACACACCCATTCTATTCGTGGACTCCTCGAAATGCTTCTCGAAGGCCGCCAGCCCCTCCGAGAAACTTCTGGCATCCTGTTGTGTATTTTTTGGTCGGCTTCCCGGCTTCCCTAGAACCTTGCAACTCAGCTCGGGCTATTGCCTCCTGGTTCACGTCAAGGCCACGCTGCATAAGAAGCTCCTTCCTTTGGTCGCTGAGTGTTCCAGACCCTTGGCCAGGACGAATAACGCATGGCGCGATGCCAAGACACAGCTGTGAAATTTAGGATGCGGGCGCCACTCCAGAAACTGCTGAGCCACCCATCGGCCTTCGACTGGCCCCACAGATTGCCAGGACATGAAACCAAACCAGCGGCCAGCAGCGGACGCCTACCGGCTCGCCATGGACTGTGGCACTGACTGGCACATGCAGGCTGACAGGCTCCTTCAGGTGAGCTACGAAAGGGACACTCCCATACGCCCATACCCATACTGACACTCCCGGTTTCGCGCCGACGCCCGACGTCCTTCATGGACTCTTTGTAGGCCATCAGATGCCCGAACATCAGGTCCCAGCCTGAAAGCCACGTGTAGGCACCGGCTCAGCGCTTTGATCTGCTCCGGGACGCGGCTGTCTGCGGCCGAAGTTACAGCTTCATTCACCACCTCCACAGCTCCACAGCTGGGAGCCAGCAAAACTCTTGTGCTCTCACATGCCGTCTGAGGCAAAGGCCTTCAGCAAGCTCACCTCATGCGCCGCACCGTTTTGGCAAAGGCTTTGAGTGCGCAAGCCATGGCCTTTGCCACTTTCTTGTCAGCAATCTCCACCACATCTCGAAGTGCAGTCGGCAAGTCCTGCAGCTCCAGTCAAAGCTTGCGGACAGACACAAAACTCCCAAACAAGAGGGTCTTTCCACATCAGTGGTCTTCCAAGGCGGCCACGAGCCTGGGCGCAGCTTGAGCAAAGGATGAGCCAATCATGTCCAAACTACCTTCGGCTTCGTAGACTGATGGCCGACTTTGCTGGCTTGGGTTGGCTCCTTCTTGGCACAGCAGCGCCCTGATTTACACACAACGGAGTCGAAGCATCTATCAATGAGCGGGCTAGACACGATTGTGCTCTCCTTGTGCTAGGGCCATGGCAACAGCTGCACGCCGCAATGCTTCCTGGATCCGAGAATCGTGCCTGCAGACGTGAAGTCAAATCGCTGCGCATCCGTTCCTGGGAGACCTGACATGATCTGACATGGAGTTTCGTAGGCCGATTTACTTTCACATGAAGTGGCCGGCCGGCTTTTCTGGAACAGACTTCAAAGTAATTCAGCGAATGTCTGGGAGGGAGGTGTGCTCGAAAACGGTTCGCCCGCAAAGCCGCCCAGAGCCAAATCACACTAGTTAAGTTGCCCCTCCCTCTTCCACTGCTGCAGACGGGCTGCTGCGACAACGCTCGCCAAGCTGCTGCAGGGGCCTGAGGCTGTCATAAAGCTGGAGTCCCACACATTCCAGCAGTGCAACTCCTAACGAAGTTCGTCGCGTCGTTCTTTCTTCTCAGAACTTGTGGCAAATCCATGCTGCACGCTGACTACTTTCTGCCAGAAGCTCAGCCCAGCAGGAAGTTTGCAGCCTCCAGAAACGGCGGTACAGACACTGCAAAAGCTGTTTTGCTGAGCGGAAGCATGTAACTGGTTGCTGGGTCCTGGCCTCCGCATTACCCCCGGCAGCTTCCAAAGCAGACTTTGCTGCATCTGCATCGAAGCCCAAGGCAATCAGTTGTGCCACCGCCTACGCTCGAGATCTTGAATGAAGGTCTTTGCTAGTCATCTTCGGCTGCGTGTTCTAAGGCTACTGCAAGGGTCCGATGTTCAAGAGCGCGGCAATACACACACGCTGGCTCATCTGGAGACATGCAAATTGCAGATACAGACATGCAATTCTACAACTGGGCCCAGGGAATGTCGTGTACTTGGCACTGGTTGGCATTGGGTTGTGGAGGCTTCTCACATTCATACGCTTACAACGAATTTGTCAATTCTGATACGAGAACCGCAGGCAAGTCTGGGAAAGCTTCGGACAGCCTCCTCCGAGATGCTCGGTGCTGCACCCGAGGCCAGAAGCTCCTCTCAGCACAGTCACCGGAAGTCAGCTTCACGACACGATGAAGCTGATCGGCCTCTACTCCAACTTTGCACAGGGCCATCCTTATGGGCACAAGGGCACTGGTGGTTTGGGCCATACGTCATCGATGCAGACCTCCCATCTGAGTTGCAAAAATGGCCACTCAATGCACTCCGAATGGCATGTTGAATCGCATCGGATCCGGAGACACGTTCATGTATCTCTCCCCTGAGCGGTGAATCGAAAGTCTGGTCTGGAAGTGTTGTTGCATGAAGCCTTGCATGCACCTAGCCTGCACTCGCGCTGTGGCAGACAAGCTGCGAATCACGGTCACAGTCGCAGTCAAGAAATCGCCACCATGGTCTCCCATGATTCCGCGAACAACAGGCTTGTCTTTGCAGCCATCAAGCCTTTGTTGGTGAAATTTTGACCCGCTCAGTATTGCAAACTACTACTGTAGCAGCGACTGTCCAAGGCAAACAAGGTCAACTCCACCAGCCGGGCAACTCGACCACAAGCCCATCGATGCACACGAAGACAATGAAATGTAAATCCTTGTTCGTGGCCTTAGCTTGATCTAGGCCTGGGAGATCAGCTCTTGTTTGGCACATGAGGTGCTTCGTGCATCCGCAAGATCACTATGCCCAACACTGCCAAGACACATGCCCACTGGACGCCTCACCTCTGAAGCATTTGCTACGTCTTGAATGCCGTTAAAGATCGAAAGCTTCCAGAATCCATGTGCAGAGAAATCACTTTCCCGTTCTGCTTCAGTATGCGCGGCTTCAATGGCAACATCTTCCTCCAGCATCGTGCCCAGATCTTCACTAGTCATCCCCTCCTCAGCACAAGTTCGAGTCAAACAGTTCCAAGCGCCGGCCCGCTGAGACATGGACTTTGTAGTTCACAAGGAAGCGCTCCAGCCAAGATCCTTCAGCGTCTTCCGTGCTCGAAGCTTGCAAAGGTGCCGGAAACACGTTAACTTGGATCCTACTCGGCAGCTGCACACTCTGCAAACCAATGTGGGACTAAGATGTCGAGTCGGTGCGTTCCACAGAGCTGCTTGCATGCTGAGGTAGTCCTTCTGCAGCCAAGGCATCTGAATGTCTGCAGAGGTTCGCCATGGCATGCACAACCGCAATAGTTCCACAGGCATTGCCGATGAGCTGCTTCCTCTGAATGGCAACCGGCACACATGGACAACAACTACACGAGTCACCTTCCTTGCCCGACTCCACACAAGCATGCAGCAAGGTGACATATGAAGCACACCCGATGGTGGCGCGGTCGTCACCTTCTCCGAAGCTCCCGACATGTGATGGAGGCGGTACTGAGCTTATGAAGACACTTTCGTCCCTCGGGTGATCCAGAAGCCCCAAGGCCCCAAGGTCAAGCTGAGAGACTGCAGAGAGGCGCTCGGTCTCTTCTGCAGCTGCAAGCTCCTTGCCTGACACAACTCATGTATGCAACGAGTTGACTTTACCACACCAAAACCTGACCTTGAGGGAAGAGCAAAAAGACCGCCCTGGTCGGACGAGGAATCATCCTCAGCAGCGAAACAGGAAGCAAGTGCCCTGTACAAACCCCCCAAGAGGTAAGCCGAGCTTCTGAAGGGCCCAAGGCTCAAGTGATAAGAGCTCATGCACCTCGTACTGGCTGTCGAATCCCAATTTCGTCAGATACTTGCCAACCTGACCGTTTGCGGACTATTTGCAGCAGCATTCTGCACAAAGCAGAACAATTCCACGCCCCGACTTAATTCCAGCGGGGTAACCACCTTTGGGTTGGATTCAAGAGGCATCCATCGCTTTCGTTTCTTCACCTGCATCAGTCTCGAGTTGTCAAACACCCGCAAGCTGCCCGAAAGGCTCGACTTCAGACCCGAGCGACCCGAGCCTTCGTCAGCTCCGCGGCTTCGGCCTCCGGTAGCGGAGCTTGTCAGCACTGGGACTTCTGAAACAGCCAGAGGCCCGTGCCATTGATGCCACGGCTACAACCCACACGGCATCAGGGAAGGCAAGCTGCCCGTCTCTGCTTTATTTCGATAGGCAAGTGCGACTAAGACCAATGCAATGATTACTCGCCAGTCGCTTTAGCTATTGCAGCCGTCGCAGTGTCATTTTGCAGTTGAATGTCATGAAACCGAGCGTTTCTGCGGATGCTTTTAGTCTTCAAACCCACCATGCAACTCACTGCTTGCGGGCAAAGGCAACTTTTGTTGGGGATGATTGTCGAGATTCACATCTGGATCCATCGCTCGAATGCCCGAGCTCACTCGTCGCATCGGTCCTGCACAGCTAGCCAGTCCGGCGGTCCGGCGCCGTTCGTATATGGGCATCGTTCTCGCCACCAGACGTGCCCAGCACTGCAACGTGCGTTTGTTCAAAGTGCTTCCGAAGCTTTGGAGAACTTCTCGACCACCACGGAATCCAGTTCGAGATGAAATCCGCTGACCTCGGATCGGTAGCGACAGCAAACTTGCGATGTAATGAGCAGCAACGATCCGGCTGCATGTTCCCTGGGAAAAAGAGAACGCCCCACGCTGTGTCTGCGTGTGTGTGCGTGTATTTACATCCGGTTCAACCTCAGCATGCATCTACTTACGGCAGTGTGCAGCATGCAGCAATAACAAGCGATCAGATGCTCGCAGAACTCAACTTTTTCGATGCCCCGAGGGATTAATTGCTTCAGCTTGAGGCAACGGCATCCCTAGCCAGCAGCTGTCGGATGGGAACTTTCATTGGGCCGATTGGCACTTTGGGCCTGCTAGCAGAGGGATGAGGTGAAACCCTATGTCTTAGAGGTGAAACAGAACCGTGAAACTTTGTGAGACTCTGCAAAGGGCGCTAGTGCTGTGCTGTGTCAGAACAAGCCCTTGGCGTTGGAAGCTCTGGCCTGGAACCCGAAAGATGAGAGTATAATATATAATATTATCATAATATATATAATATAATATAATATAATATAATATATAATATAATATAATATAATATAATATAATATATAATATATAATATATTATTATAATATAATATATACAATATATATATATATAGAGTGTATATATATATATATATAATATCCACTATATAATATAGAGTCACAGACTCAAAGAGCGCCTAAAAAGGCGCAAAGAGAGATCAGAGTTGAACGGCCTCCAGCTGGCTCATGGATGTGGAGCATCCCAGCGGGGTTCGCCGCTGCGAACCTTCAAAAAGCCGCGCGCTGGGCTGCGCGGTGGGTTGGGTTGTGAGTGATCACTCTTGCTTTCTTGCTTTCGTGATCTTCATGATCTTCATTGCTTCAGCTGGATTCTGGATGATACGAGAAGTGCAGTCTTGCAGAACATTGTAAGGAGCCTGTTGGGCACTGAGACTTTTCAGACGGTGGCCCAAGCCCAAGTGGCCGATGGCTTCAACTTTGCATGCCGAGGCACCTGTCATAAGACGGCCAGCAGAAACCGTCGAGCCGGCCCGGGAAGCTGGCAACGCTTCGTTAAGCGACACCTAGGAGCGGCTTTCAGAGCGCTGAGCGGCTCTGCATGGCTCTGCATGGCTAGGCCCGCCGAAATGGCCCCGTGCCTGAGCTGGTGTCTTCGGGGCAACTTTGCTGTGGTTGTCCTCAGTCGGCCCACAGCATCTCCCGTGATTCCGGTTTGCTCGACTCTGCCTCTGCAAGGCCTGCTGCCGAGCTTCGATGGCCTTCCAGATGTTCTTCATGCGAATATCGGCATTCCATGCTGTTGCCAAGGCTTCTTTGTCGTACGCCTTCTTGGCGCCTGAAGATGGAAGTATGGAAGATTGTGGAAGTATGGCAACCGCAAGTAGGTCGATCAAGCGGCGCTCTGCATCGCGCAGCATGGCCAGCTCCTCGCGATTGGCCTCGCGCGGCTTTCTTCACGGTGCCCGTCCGACAGTCATGTAGTCATGCAGCGATGGGCAAAGGCACTATCACTGACTTTAGAACAGCAGAGACTGACATATCGCCGCCTGGAGCTGATTTAGTTCCAGAGCAAGGTCTTTTTGCTTGGCCAGGTTGCCTCAGGATTCTGAGCCCAGGCTGCATGGCTCAGAATCACGACAGCAGTCTCAAATCCGTCAAAGCGGCGGAGAGTGTTGTTTGTTCTGACTTGCTCGTCTAGAGCTTGCCGGACCTTCGCCTGCGAACATCTTCCACAACAATTCTCTGAACTCGGCACATTGGCAGCAGGAAATACGGAAAGGGGTTCGCCTGCTGCCCTTTGATGAAGTCCTTCATCTCGTTCGGATGCACTTCCGAGAAAGCTGGAAAGTCATGCGCAGACGCCGCTTCAATGTCTTCTTTCCTGTGCGCAAGGCAAAGATGCCCGGACTACGGCAAAGCCATCTTCTTCCCGCTTTCATTGGGCCTCTGCTCTTTTCGTTTGTGTTCTCCCAGCGCCATTTGGTGCTTCAGGAACTGCAGGTTCATATGGTTCCTTGCCCGGAAATCAAATTGAGCAAGCCTGCTAACTCAGAGATGAGATGTGCCAACATCTTTGTTTGGGCTCCGTCCTTTCTTTGCGTGCCTGGATCTCGTCCCGCTCTTGCAGCAAGCACTCCTCGGACATGAAAGCCGCGGAAAGGTGAACTGTTGCAGCGCGACGGAGCACGCTTCCGGGTTCGACAGGGTACTGCAACAAGACCAAGCGGCGCTGACATGGCTGTCCCACGCCTCCTGCAAATGAGGAACATGTGTCAGATTCTCGGTAATTCTACATTCCAGAACTCAGTCAGGGTCGAATTATACAAGCTCCCTCATAACTGTCCTAACTGTGAGCTGAGCTCCAAGCTCAACAGGTTGTGTGAGCCACATGCAACCTTTTCGCTGCCTCCTAGGGCCTACCGTCACGGCTTCGCCTTCTCCTACCTCTCCATGCTCCCTCTTCTTTCCATCGCCCTGCAAGCAAGCATGAGCCGTCCCCCCATGAAAGGCTCCTTCTCCGCCACTGCCTCGACAGCATGCGCCTGAAGGCAGCTTCGTGACGCATGAACGCTTCGTTGTTACGACGCAGGGACCATCATGGCCTCCATGGCTGCAATGTGCCTGTCCATTGCCTCTTTGAAGGCGATTTCTTTCCTTGTCTGTCTCACTTCAAGCTGTTCTAAAGCAGAAAAGAATGGAGGCTACAAGTAGCTGCTACAGTATGTGTTCGACTGGCGTGCGCCTTAGCCGATCCTTACTTATCCCATGCTGGGCCCAGGCGCTTGAACTGCGTTCCCGTCAGCCCCGGAGCACTGTCCGACTTTTGCAGCGGCTCTGCGCCTCGCGGGGTGAAATCCTGTCCCGGTCCTCCTTTCCGTCCTTTCCCTTTGGGCCCTGGAGAGACTGAGACCCAGGCCAACGCTGGGCATCGCTCTCTGGGTACCGCCGTCGAAGCCCTGCACATCCGGCCTTAAAAGACCGCTGCGTATACGCTGCAAGATACAAGTCTTGGCGAGATCCCACGAGATCTTCACTATCCTTTACTTTACCCAACACAGCACATGCGATGTCACGGTCTCTTGCATCGAGTAGCAGAACCATCGTCGGCTGCTCATCTGCTCCCGTTCTTCCTTGCGCGCTACTCCAGCGGCCATGCGATACCATGCAATGTCCAGATGCCCCCCTCTGCATGCAACTTGAAAGAACGCTACCTCCAGGCATCACGCCCAGACTCCCAGCCTTCACACAAGAGACATCTGTTGCAAAATCGTACAGCAAACACATCATCCCAACCGCGTGTCTTCCCGACCTCTGGGGAAGGCTCCTTCTGGAAGCTCGGGGTGGCTCTGGAAGTGCCTTCGCGCGACGGCGGGGTCAGTCCCTCCTGCCATGTGTGTTAGGCGCAACGACTTCAAGAACTGCAACATCAGGAGTCCTGTCTGTAGAACTCCTGGGCGAAAAGGAAACGAAGATCCCGATCTTTGCACACGAACCTGTTCTGCACGTTATTGCCCCAGTCCATTTTCAGCTCTGGAGCTTCGGACAGTTGAAACATCCAGCCCTCCCGCCTCCCCACATCGCCAAATGCCAAGTCGAGCTCCCTCCAGGACGGTTCGGACTTCATCGGGGGTCTGACACTGGAGCAGTAGCCCGCTAGCCCGCCTACCATCTGCAGCACTCTCACCAATGCGCTGCACCAATGCCCGGAGCATGGTAAAGACCTCTGCAACAAACATGAAGTATCGAGTGCCGAGAGAAGAGCGACTCGCTGCCTGGTCCTTGGTGAGGTTGGAGAACTTCAAAGCAGCCTCTTAGTCTATCGACACGAGTCACGGATCTTCTCCAAGTTCAATGCGATCCCAGCCTTGCTAAAGTTGAAGTCCTCGAAGGCGCAAAGCTCATGCGCTGGGGTCTTTCGAGATTCAGACAGGTAAGCGCGGATGAACCTCGGAAACGTGCGGTGGGATCAGCCAAAGGGGAAGCACTAGCTCGTGTGTTGTGACCACTGCAGCACAGCAGCGAGTCAGAGAACTGGACATGCGGCCTATATGTCGTGTTGCCTGCAACAGTGTCAAAAGAATGGGCAAGACGGCGGCGCAACCTTGAGCCAATCGTCGTGTCGGCCGTGCCTAGCTTCTTTTGCAGAGACCAGCCGAGCTTGCAAAAGCTGCTAAGCTGGAGTCCTCGCCTGGGGGGCATCTTCATAGAAGACTCAACACCAATTTTTAGAAGGATCCGGGACGCCTCTGCTCCAGGCATGACCTAACATAGGCCGCATAGGCTGCCCAGGCCTGTCAAGGCTGGCTGCGAATTAGAAGCTCAAAGGCTACCGATGTACTCTCTGGACTTTGCCCGGCCTCCTGGTAGTCCCGTGCGGAGTCACTGCCCTCCTGACGCTGGAGGAGACATGAGGAGACGTAGACGCAGACAGCAGAAAGAAGGCATCCAACCGCAGAAGCTCAGAGGCCGTCCTTCGTGCCGAGCCTGCCTCGCCTCTGGATGATGTCTTGGACAATTCCATCGAAGGTGAGCATGCCCTCGGAGAGCCACCATCACCCCTATCCGTCACGGATCAACACCAGAGATGAAGAAGCCGGAAGAAGCTGCCCCTAAACCCAACTCACGGTTCCACCCACCTGAAAAGCCAAGTCGCTGCAGTTCGCGGGATGCCTGCCTATTACGTGGACATCCAGCTCGAGCCGAGACATGGCAGCGCAGCAAATCGTTCACAGATTCCCTCGAATTCGGTCTACGGACTGTCCAGTGTGCACCGGGATCATGAATATCCAATCAGTGATGAATCGCGCTGAGAACCTGGCTGACGCTGAGCATGGTTCCATCTTCCTCCGCTTCCCATGCCTCGAGTGCGCACTGGGGTGAATCACCGAATTCCGAAGTTGCTTTCCACACCTCAGAACGTCTTGGCAGCGAAGGGTTCGCAACGGCACGACTCAAGACGAGTCAAGCCTTCGACATGAGCACGGGAAAGTATGTCTTGCACAACTGCTTAACCAATTGGCCTGGGCCTCATCAGCGACGGAGCGGCACAGGCTGCTCGGAGTCAGTGGGCGACGGCTTCCATAAAAACTCGCTGTTCAGCCGCGGATTGCCTCCCAGCTCCTCCCAAGCCCTATAGACGAAGTCGATGCGCAGAGCCTGCTTCGCAAAGTATGCCGTGCTGCCGTCGAAGCTCGTCAAGCCGTTGATAGCGAGGCCATGTATGCAGACATGTGTGTCACGGAGGATCGATGCTGGCTCGTTTGCTTCCCCTACCTGCCTGCACTGAGCCTAGATGCATCGTGAAGATTGTGCGGTTGAGCGTGGCTCAACATGCGCTGCCAGTCGCAGTACGTCTCTCACGCAGCCGAGCAGGCACGAAAAGATGCGATCGGCGGCTCAGCCACAGTTCGGAGCACACAGTTGGTCGGCTTGGGACCCTACAGATCCAGATCCGCCGAGGACCAGGATGTACCTCAGCACACGCAGCACGCAGTGCATTGGCATTAAAGGTATCAGCAAGCCGTGCTGCCGGGCCCTGCCGACTTCTTGCGGGCTTTGAAGGACAAGCGCCCCAGAGCCTGGACAGCTGACAACGTACAAAGACAGGCAGCAGCTTCGTTACTGCTATGCCTCACAGAACCACTTCCGTGCAGTACATGTCAGGCTTTGCTGAAGAGACATCAGTCCGACACTAATTGTGACATGAGGAGATGGATGCTGCCGACCGTCGGCATGGTGGGTGGGTGAGAAACATGCAAAGGGGCATTCTCAAATATTCTCTTACCTGCAGCCCTTGTTTTTGTGAAGCCTCGTTTCGTCGTGGCTTCTAGGCACCTGGAAATGGATGGACACTCGCTTCAGTGGACACAGCGACACGTATGCAAGGAAGCATGAAAAACATTGCCAATAGGTACGATGATGCAGATAAGCAGAGAATCGTCGTCGCCGTAGTAGGAGCAATAGCACACATAATCAAACTAGTACGTAGCTTATACAAACTGCATACACGAACTCGCAAATGTCGCATTAACCAAAAACGGCAGAAGATTGCAACAACAAGCGCAGGAAGAATTTTGCTGCATGTACATCTTTTGTATACACAACGTAAAACACTTCATGAAGCCCTGAACTTAAACCCGAAGACCCCAACCTCAAGCTTGCAACCCCCAGCCCCAACCCTGAACTGAGCTTAGATCCCTTGAACACAAACTTCAACAAGCCAGACATGCAGGCAAATAAGGGCAAACACGAACTCTGAGCTGCGGCGGAAGGGGATGTCGGCAGAAGCTAACAACAACAGCAGCAGCAGCAGCAGCAGCAACAGCAACAGCAACAACCAAAGCCACAGCCATAGCAATAACAACAGCAACACCAAGAAGAACAAGAACAGCCGCGAGAGTAACAGTTGTTGCCACTCCAGAGCCACCACAACAGGCACTAGACATGTCACGATGCCATGCATCGAGAGATCAGCTGGCCGGCCCAAATCAAATGGCATAAACCACGCTGCTGCTGTCTCTGCTGCCAGCTGTAGCGAGCTGCAGCTTAATTATGCCCCACAGACCAACGAGCCTGCAGCAAGTAGGATGGGTCAAGCTCATTCCCGGCAACAAGAAGGGCATCCGGGGTGTCCTGCACATTGAGAGATGACATCTACAAGGCGGTGCCAAATGCGCCAACGCTCGTGTATGGACCCGGGCTCCTCTCCATTCCGCGCTTGCACCTGCAAAGCTGTCAGCCATGAGTAGTGTCACGATATCCATCCAGTGGCCTTGACAGCATCGCCAACCCGCTTTTGCACCTGCAACGAGATCTCTGCATCGTAGTTGGTGCAAAAGGTTGCAGTGAAGGCTACCGGGCCTCGCCATTCAGGTACTCCACCTGAGATACCATCTAAAATGAAGACTAGGAAGGCCCCTAGATGGGTCCGAGGTTGCAATGGCACGTGTAGAGACACGTCCGCTCAAGTGCAGCTGCAGGGCGGCTTTGGCCGATCCGCCACCAGCAGCTGCCGGAATTGCCTCGCGTAGAAGTTCAGTTTCTGCTTTGCGACCAACTTAACGATGGCAAGGGGTTCGGAAGTCCAACAGCCTGCCACGTCGAACCTTCCTTGAAAATTAGTGCAGCTGCCGGCTTTACCCAAGCTTCCTTGCCCACCCATCTGCTCGAACGAAACTGTCACATGTCGCAGTTTGGCGGCCTCGACTTCGCGGATGCCCCATGCACTGAGCTCCGCCAAGCCCTGCACCAAGCCATCTCCCGACGCTGGCAGCCTTGCACACGACTCTTGTAAGAAAGGTCGTGATGGGCGGGGCCGCCTACAGTCTTAGAGAAGCGATTTGCCCACAAGCTGGAATCTGCAGCTGCTCGACTCACCAGAAGAGGGCAGAATGCTGCATAACATCTCACATTGTCGAGATTGTTGTAGATCTTTCTGTCTGACACCGGCGCACGCCGCACGGAGGGCAGTACATACTGCGTTAGCTTTCTTTACGAAACCCGGAGGGTATGATGCAGTTTGTGAACCCTGATGCTCCAAAGTCGCGCTCATCTGTGCCGGTCCGCTCGTCTGGAGATTGAATACCGTTTGACTAATCATGGGAACACTGCGAGAGCTCTCGGTGCCGGGCGCCACCAGCTTCAGGGGAACGGTAAGTCCCAGCCGCTTTGCCTTGGAAGTCGAGACATGCACAAATCTTTCGAGTTCGTGAGTTATGATATGGTGTCATGACATGGAGTCAACGAGGTCCACGATGTTGCGGTGGTGGGCCTGGTCTGTCGACACGCAGTAGACTTCTGGTCCACCAGGTCCGCCAGGGCGGGCAACCACCTGGACTGGCAACTCGAGGCCACAATTTGGAGCGATCACTCCCCCAGGCCCCAGGCCTTGTAGGTCGGCACTCCGGGCCTGAGCCATGGATAGCCAGGGCCATGACTTCTGCGTTGCACTGCACTTCTCTCACATCTGTGTGTCACACACATCCATCGTTGCTTCCTGCCGGGTTTGCCAAACGTGCTTTGCAAGTGCGTGCAAGAAGTGACGGCGGCTGCTGGTCCTCGAGTCCCCTGATTGGTTCGGGCTCGAGAGACTGGCCCGAAATAAAGACAGACTGGAGCACCTTCACCTCGCAGTCCGACGAAAGATGCTCTTTCGAAATCTTTCGGCTGGCTCTTGTAAGGTAGTGGCTCGAAATGCACTCTCCCAGTTCATGACCACCTCAGCTCTGCTTGCACATGCACTGATCCATCTTCTCGCTGATCCCCAATGCTCAGTGCGGTAGCAACTGCAGCGGCAACAACCGCCATCACCGCCAACACAATCGGACAACGCAGGTGTTGACGAGTGGCTTTCTCGGCATCCTTGTCGGCACCCAGAGCAGCATGTGCCATCTCGCACACGAGCAAGTTCAGTAGCCTTCGTTGCTGCACTAAGGTGCAGAATTCGTCCAACATGGTCGAGTCCATGTGAGTATTTCTCCAAGTGTCAACAGGGGTGCGTGCTGAATTCCGGCCGGGGTGCTGCGCGCGGCTTCGGCGATGCGCCCTCACGAAGTGCATGACATCGGAGTAACCGCCTCACAGATCTTTGTCTGGCATGCTGAGCAACGCTTTTATATGCTTCGCGCTGCCAGCTAGCAGGTCCAGGTGGGCCTACCATCACCAATCCGGAACACTGGGACATGGCCTGCCAAGACTGCTCACCAGGACATCGTTGGATAACATCTGTGTGGGGCGCAGCTGGACCACTAAAACCATACAACAAAATAGGATGACAGCCACGACCGCAGAAGACATGCACCATCCATGAATGTACTCTTGCGGGCTGAGTTGCGAGCTCCTGGCCTCTACTCTCGCACTCTATCCGCGGATGATGAGTGACTCTGCGGCACTGGGTCTCGCAGTGTCTCATTCCCCTTCTGACTCATTGCGGAACTGCCGACCAGAGACAATGATACATGCACATTTGACATTCTCTTGTTGGAATGTCGTCCTCACGCAGACACGCGATTTGGACGACCCGGAAGCAGGCAAGAACAAGGAGTGGGGCATCATGGCTTCTGGATTTCTATCTGATACAACAAGTGCGAACCCGAAGACATGATTCGGAGATGTTTTCAGACGGTACATAAACAAGAGGGGGAGAGAGAGAGAGAGAGAGCGAGAGAGAGAGAGAGAGACAGAGAGAGAGAGAGAGATAGAGAGAGAGAGAGAGACGGAGGGAGGGAGGGAGGGAGGGAGGGAGCCCCCGTTATGTAGTCGAACCAATATATTCAAACGAGTGAGACATGGTTTTGCACATCCCAATCTGGTCAAAAGAAACACAAAGGAAGAGATGTGTGTCTGGGATTCTGCGCTGCGAAAGGAAAAACATGTCGAATGACAGGCACTATAACCACGCACTATAACCACAAGAACCTGCACGAGCTTGTCGGTTCCGTCTCCGCCAGGTTCCATACGCATCACGAAGAGGCCGTCTCCTCAACACAATGATCGCAGGAACACAAACGCATGGAATCCGAAACGTAGTGTCTGCTGAGATGGCCTGCTATAGCCTTGTACCTCGCCTCGGTTTCTTGCACCATGTCCTGGGCAGTTGAGCACGCACCCAGGCGTCAAGCTGTGCAGTAGCAGCAGCATGTTCGACAGGTGCTCAGTTTCACGCCGATGGCACCAGCACAAGTACACGAAAAGGGCGCATAGTCACCCTCGATCGATGTCACATCTACAAGACAACAGAGATGCTGTCATTCATGGCATTACTTACCTCCGCAACAAGCAACAGTTGGCATCGGCGGGCATGCTTTGAGTTGGATAGTGCTGAATGAGGTGCACACTTTGACCAGTGCTCCTATGCACGAGTTCCAGTGAACCCAGAGGTTCGTGCACATGAAACTGAACCGTTTGGAATCGACTGTCCTTGACCACCTGCGCTCCGACTGCACCGTCTCCTAGCCTGGCAAATGGGCTCTCGACATGGAGTGACCGTATCCCTAGGCCTAGGCCATGAGAAGCAAGGAGGGCAGCGCCCTGTGGGCAAAATCGCCGTGAGCCGGCGAAGGCTCAGCCTGCGGCTCGTAGCTAAAGCAACGCATGCTCAGCCCTTTTCGTTCTGTCCGCTTCGGTTGGTCTACGACACCGCATTAAGGGAAGCCTGATTCCTGAAACTTTGCACTTTGCACCGCCTTTGCTGAGGAACGCTTCGGAGTGACAGGAACGAGTCTCCAGGGCCCAGCTCAAAGAGTCTGCAGGTTATGCCGCATCATCAATAAGGGGCCCTTCTCAGAACCTTCGTCCGGCAGCCATCCGATGAGAAGGGCAGATCTGAGTTGAAGCTTGACTCTTGTTCCTGTAGGGCATAAATCCCTACTTTTGGCAGGTGGTGCACAAATCGAGAACTGTACCACATCTCGTCTGGCAGGCATGACCCCTGCTAAGGATGACACGCACAAATCCGAACGGATTTGGCTCAAGCACGAGCCCTATGAAGGGCGCAGCGAGGTGGGGTGCCAAAAGCANGTCTGGCAGGCATGACCCCTGCTAAGGATGACACGCACAAATCCGAACGGATTTGGCTCAAGCACGAGCCCTATGAAGGGCGCAGCGAGGTGGGGTGCCAAAAGCACCTTGGGGCATCTTGGGGTTTGGGTTTGCTTGTTTGAGGGTCCTTGTAGTGCCTTGCCATCCTGCATTCTACTTGATGAACTATGGAAAAGTATGATCCTCTAGATGATTTACCTGTGCAGTTTAGGAGGCATTCTGAAAGTCCTACTCCTAGTCATTTTTCTATTATTACGCATACCCCTTCCCCTGAAGCAAACACCAGAAATCAACAGGTTATGAGTCCAAGCCCCCAAGCAGCACTTCGTATGCAGACGACACCGCAAGCATCTACACAGCAGATGACAGCGGAAGCA
>BGNK01004018.1:0-30525 GCA_003297005.1 Symbiodinium sp. clade A Y106
TTGAAAATACCACCATTCTGAAAAGATGCCTCCAGTTGTCTGTCCATTGCGAAACCCCCGCCCAAGATGCTCGGCTAGCACCGCCACACCAGCTGGTAGGTGTCTTGGGCAATGTGGCTGAAATCCCACACCCTAAGCCTCGAACACCCAAACCGTAAACCCTACCCTGATCCGAAACGCCCCTACTAGTGTGACCAGAAGCCCGGGCCACGCCCTCATGGAGATCCTTTTGGGAAACCTGAACGGAACACTTTAAAAAGCCTGGGGAGGACCCGACTAGGCTGTTGCTCTTCGTGTAATGGAGAGACCAAGACCTGACCACGCAATGATAACATTCCCTTAAGCCCCTATATGGTGCTAGTGTTTATAAGATATCACCCCAATTCTATGCGGCTTCTCTATTACAAGTCCTAATCCCCATGTAAAAGAACCTCACATGAACCCCTCGCGGTTTTTGGACACACCGAGGTCTCCCTCCCAATCGGCTTCCGTGCTTTGGGTCCGGAGGCGAGGTACTTATAGGGCTTATAGGGCCTAGGGTGCTAAACGTTTGGGGTTTGGGGGCTTAAGGATTCTTAAGGCTTGCGGTTGAGGGCTTTTGGCTCGGGCCCTGGGTTCAGGGATAATAAGGGTTTAGGGCACTCAAGATTTTGGGTTAAGGGTTTAGGCTTTGGAATTTCGATGTTAACTGCAGGACTTTGGTCGAAGGGCTAATGTAGGTCTTAGGGTTTAGCATACAAGGGCATGGATTTTGGGGGTCAGGTTAAAGGTTTTGCATCATTGGCTGTTTGATTAGCAGGGCCTTTTCCGCCGGGGCAAACAGAGCCTGAGAAAGGTTTTGAAGCAGTGCGGCTGTGGCAAGCATGGACTTGGTGTTTCCTGCTCTGCTTTCTTCAAAACTCGGTCTTGCTTTGTGTGTTTCTTGTGTAGGGATATCAAACACAACAGCTTTGCTTACCCTCCGATAGGGGCGCAGGGCTTTGGTCAACGGACTTTGTGTAGTAAGTCTTTCAAACAGCAATCGCTCCGAGCGCAATTCGTGCTTAGTCATACAGACGGCGTCACACCCAACATCCCCAACCAGACACCCACCTAAAGCCCTTGTAAACGCAAACTTCAAGAAAGCCGTGCGCCCAAGCTGTATTTATGTAAGCCCTAAACCCTAAACCCTAAACCGCCAAGCTTTAAATCTTGAGCCTTCAGCCCAGAAAGTCTCCAGAGGAGCATCTTGCAGCTTTCCTGAGCGGAGCCTATGGGCTTGGACTTTTCGAGCCTTCCCCCCAGCAGCGTAGGGGAGGGCATGGGGTTTCAAGCGCCACACCTAAACTGGGCTCTTGTTATAAGACAGTCTTAATTTAATATAGTTTGAGGTCCCATAACAAAAATAAGGAAACCCTGTTATTTGAAATTATTTGTTATAGATCCCCATTGCAGTAACTTAAATTCAAGTCGTAACCTAGATCCTGGTAAACCGTAGGGGGTTGGACGTCGACTATGGGTTTGGAGTTTCGGATGTGTGGGGTTAAGGGTCTTTACATTGGTGGTTTAGTAGGTTCCTGGGAGGTTGTATGAGGGTTTAGGGTTTGGACTGGCAGGGTTTCAGAGCTTAGGGTTTGGGGCTTTCCAGGATTTGTGATTTGTAGTTCTAGGCGTGGGGGGTCTGAGGTGGTTGCAGGTCAGGAAGCACTCAAACCCAAGCTGTAAACCTCAGAACAAAAAAGCCTTACCCTAAGGCTCTAAGGACTCATAGATTAAGGCTTTTGGGCCCAAAGACCACACTATGTAAGGCTATTGGGCTATTTTGAGCCTTAGGGTTACAGAGCATCATAACCCCTTAATCCCCAAACTCTTGGCCCTAGGCCCGATGCCCGAGACTTTGTTTGCGGGCTTCTGGACTCATACAGAAGCTTGAGTAGTACCCATACTGTTCCTTACTATCTTACTAGCTGTTCCGGTTGTAGTTGTGGTATAGCCTCACCGTTAACACTATTCAGAGAGTTAAGGCCGCTATATGAGAAGCTCTGCTATTGCTCAAGAACTGGGGCGTTGGCAGGAATGTTCCGAGCTCAAAGAGCCCACCATAGGTGTTTAGGGTTCATGGTTTGGGCGTTCAGGTGTTTAGGGGTTAGGTTTGCATCATGTCTTTCGTTCCCGCAGCCCATGTTGCCTATTGACCCTACACTGCCTACGCTAGACCACGAAACCGGCATGTATACACCCAACCTTAAACTTTACACCAGGAACCTGCTCACTTTGTAGGGGCACTATATGAGCTTGAATCTAGTTTCCATCAAGACATCACAACAAAGCAAGTTGTAGGTGGCTGATTAGGTCGATTAGGTCATGTTGCGTTAGTTCAGGGTATTCTAAACCAGAAGCCCTACACTGTAAGCCCCAAACGACAAAGCCAGGTAGAGCAAGGGCCGGAATAACCAGCCATAGTAGTCCTTTGTCAAATTATTCAGGGCCCTACATGTTTCAATTTAGCCCTAAACCCCAAGGCTTGTGTAACCCTAAACCGTATCCTAATTTGGAAGGCCCTGCACAGTATATAAAGTAACCCGAAACCCTGAACCTTTAACCCTAAACCTAAACCCCTTTCTAGACGCAAGCCTGAAGTGTCAAAGATTTCGACCCAGGCTCCTGCCGATTGAGCAGACCCAAGGCAGCCAAAGGGGCTACTCATTGGATTTAGAGTTTGGAGTTTGGGTTCCAGGGTATGGTGTTTAGGACTTAGGGTTAGCAGTTTACTGTATGGGTTTGGGATTTAAGGTTTAGGATTTTGGTTGAACGATTAGCATGATTTCGGATTCACTGTGTAGGATGGTTTCGGATTTAACTTTTGGGGGGTCGAGTGCTGCAGATCGCATTCTCCTAGTTTGACGGCCAGGGACTGCTGTTCTAGGTGAACACTTTCAAGGGCCCCCAAACTAAAGCCCAGTGCTGCTGGTTGCAGATTTGTTTCCACAGCCCTGGGGAGTTTCCGGTACAATTTACAGAGTTGATTTTGCTGTTCAGGGTTTAGGGTATCCCCGCATCGTCCCTATCTAAACAGATTATGATATGTCCTAAGACCTTCGTCTAGGCATGTAGCCTAAATCCTCAACCCTTGCACCCTTAACACTAGGTGAGGCTCCTAAACCCCGAAACCCTAAACCCTTTTCAGCCCAATAAACCGTATAAACCCTAGAAGCCCTAGAAACCCTAGAAACCCTATAAACCCTAGAAACCCTATAAACCCTAAGCCCTATAAACCCTACACCCTAAACCCCAAGCCCTAGACAATAAACCCCAAACCCTAAACCCGGGGCGCTGCACCTGGAGATCATGACGGAAGCCCTACGGCACCAATGGCTTCCTGGCGGTGAAGACGATGATGGGCGACGACTACCTGAACCGCCCTTTGTGCGGGGCGATCATAATGCGTGGGCCCTGGCGCGTGCAAGGACCTTGGCGCGCGAACTGGTACAACAGTCCAGGACGGTGGGGGCGGAACGTCGGGCCGCACAAGCTCGAGCTGGGCAACCTCGTGGACCTGACCTACCTGGTGCTAGACGTGGACGCGGGGAGGACGAAGAGCTGCGGCACAACTCTGATGGTGGGGGTGGTTCTGTTGTCGATAGGGGCGAGTCGTACGAGCAGGCCATGATGGAGTTGACGCCGGAGGAGGAGCAGATGCTTGACAGGCACGACGTGACGACCGAGCCGCGCCGACACCTGCGAGGCTTGCTGGTGGCACTGGAACAACTGCAGGGACATGGTGAAGGCCCAGAGTACCGCTGGGGCGTCATGCAGCTGGTGCGCGCTTGGGATGAGGCTGTGCGTGTTGTGAGTGTGATGCGCGACATCTTGCAGGTGAGGACGACGCCTGTGGGGTGTCTGCCGTACTTCCCGGCAGTGCGCGAACCGCGCTATGGGCCACTCCGAACGAGGGTGGCAAGCTACATGGAGGAGTTCCGCTACATGCTCCTCCGCAGCCTGGCCGAAGAGGGAGCTTGCGCCTCCGTGACATGGTGGCAGGTGGACCTCCTGCACGGGATGACCGAGCAGTACCTGGGGCGGCAGATGAGACGGTTCACGCTATGAGGCGTGGCCGCAACACCAGACGAGTGCGCCGAGTGACTGGGGTGGTGCCACGCGGCTCGCGGTCGAGGTCGAGGACACCTTCGGAGCCTGGGGCAGCCTGTGAAGTACCACGCGAGCTGACGAGTGAAGTGACTGTGGTGTCGTCGTCCTCTGCGGGTGACATGGTGGCGAGTGCAGCGGCTGGACCGGTTCGACCCCTAGCTGAGCCGGGCCTTGTGGCCTGGGGTGGAACTTCCTCCGGCTCTGCCTGAGTTTGGGGTGGAGCAACCTGAAGGACCTGGGACACCACCACATCGTCTTCCTGCTGAACTAGCTGACCCTGCCCCTGGTGATCCTGCTCCTATGCCTCCTGACCCCCATGAGTGATGGATGCCATGCCTCGTGATCTTTCCTGTGCTGAACGTTTGGAGCTGTTCCATATGCGGGGTGTGTCCTGAGTTAAGGAGTCGGCTTTTGAGTATTGAGCATGCCCTGCAAAGGGTGGGGCTTGGCGGAAAGGGCCCACTGCTTTAAACAAACCCCAAACCCTAAATCCTAAACCCGAAACCCTAAACCCTAAATCCTAAATCCTACCTCATGCCCGGAAGCCCGGGAAAAGCCACCGGAGGAGCCGATGGTGGCCTGCAGGACCTCCAGCTCCAATGATTCCAGTCGCTTGATTTAGTGTAAAACCTCGGTTTAGGGTTTAGGATTTAGGGTTTAGGATTTAGGGTTGAGGATTTACGGTTTAGGGTTTAGGATTTATGGTTTCGGAGTTTAGGGTTTAGGGGTTTAGGGCTTGGCAGTTTCGGGTTTAGGGCGGGTTTGGGGGGTTTAGGGGTCCGCAAACACAAGCATTGTGGAATGAGGTCCCAAAAGACCCTCGTTGTTATGGTTTCGGGGGCCTAATTCCATAATAGTGGTGTATATGGACCCTCTGGGTATAAAACCCGAGTATGTATTCCTGAGGGTTCTTTGTGATAAGTATAGTGTACTTCAACCGTTTAGCACCCTTGACCCTCAAGCCCGTTTCAAAAGTATTACGGCCATACGCAATGCCTGCAATGCCTACACCCTACATTCCCACATTGGAGCCTGCCGTGGCTTGGTCCGCCAGGACGTTGCGCGCCTGGTTTTCGTAGGCTCTGGAGGCCGTGTGTTAGCTGCTGAAGCAACAGTGCCCGGAGACTCGATCATTGAAGCAATGGTTCGGTATTCCTACAGTTTACAACGGACCCTAACTTGGAGAACTGCTTTTTATGCAGTATGAAAGGAGCCCGACTTCAATTGCAGAGCCGTGTTAATAACCCTTGGTGTCTTGGGGTCTCCTTGTTGAACCGAATAGTATGAACAAGGCTTATGAAGGAACCTAGAACACAATCATGGTCACCTGTACTCCAAAAGCTGTGCAGTCTTTTCCTTGAAGCACGGATGCCTTGAGTCCCATGCTCTTGAACGCTGAGAGCCGTATCCCTGCAGGCTTGACAGGCCCACCACTTCATGTTAAGGAACTTCACATGTTGTGCCACTTTGAAGTTTCGATTCGTTGCGAGCTTCCAGTTCCAGAACGCCTGCAGCAGGCCCACAGGTCCGCATGTGCCTTTGTGCCCAACAAAACGCCTCCAGCCCAAACCCCTAAACATTACCGTTAGCACCTTAAACTTTCAGCCCTAGACCAGGGACACAACATCCCTACGCTTCGAGGCACCAGTGGGGGCGAAGCATGCTGTTCTCAAACCTATCGGCGGAACGACAAGGCATCAAAAAGGCCTTGTATCCGTTCCAATGAAACTCCCAGATCTTAAACCCCACAACCGAAACTCTGTGATTATGCTTAGCCCCAAAACGTCAGCCCCTCAACCCCAAGCCCACAAACCCTAAGCGCCGAACCCTGCGTAGACCGTAAACCGATACCTTAAACTCTACGGTTTACACCACGCCAGCCGTGGCCGAATGCCTCTTGGACAGCTGCGTCGACTTACCTCCTATGTCGCCACGCCCGGGAAGAGGTGCAGGGTTTAGGGTCTGGGGCTTTGGATTTAGGGTTTAGGGTTTTTGGGGTTGGGATTTAGGAGCTGTGTTTTGGGCTTTGAGCTGTTGGTTTGAGGGCTTGGCAATGTTTGGAGTTCTTTTTTGGGATCGGGTAGCAGGTACCCTGTTCCTATGGTTGAGGACCCTCCGCCAGTCAGGTTTGGCGGTCTAGAGAGTTTGAACGCCAGCTGAAGCAACCTTTCGTCCCTATGCTCATGAACTGACGAGGCTCAAATCGTAAGAAGTTGAAGGCGTACATGCTTACACCCGAAGCCCGAAACGTAAACCCCCAACCCTAATTCCCCAAGCCCTAACCCTGAAGCCTACCAAAACACCTTTAAACTCAAGCCCTAACCCTAAAGCCCCAAGCCCTAAACCTTAAACCCTGAACCGCACCAGAACCGTTAGTAACCCAGAATCCCAAACCTAAAACCCTAAACCCGGGACCTTGAACCCCGAAACCTACCAAAACTTTAAATTCAATATCAAAAACCCGAAATCCTCTCTCAAGCTAAGGTATCCCCGTGCCCTGCCGGCCCATCCGAGGGTTCAGGGGCCCACCAAAATCATGACGCTTGGACTTGGAACAAAGATAAGGGGATAATGAGGGGTTTCATTGGGGTTTAGGATTTTGGGTTCTATAATGGCTTGGAGCGAAATAAGGATAATGAGGGGTTTAAATGGGGTTTAGGGTTAATAGTTCTATCATGGTTCTATGGTCTAGAAAGGTTTTTGGAGCGACATAAGGGTAATGAGGGGTTTTAGGGCTTGTGGGGTATAGGGTTACGGGTTGGAATTGTGGGTAATTGCGGGTTCTAGGGTTTAGGGTTTGGGGCTGAGGGCTCCTTCAATGGCACAGGGGTGATTTTGGTTCGACACGGCTTAAGGGTTCTGAGTGTTGCTGAGAGTTCTATACGTGTTGTTTAGCGCTAAACACTAAATGACCCTAAACCCTGATTTAGCCTTGCTCCACACCCTCAACCATTGAACCCTGAAAGCCTTGAAACCTGAACCCACTCAACCAAAGAAGCCCTATGCCTCACACCCCGAAAGCCCCAAGAGAAATCAATGCCATTACGTAAAGCCCTTAACGCCCTTAAAACCCTTAAAGCCCCAGTCCAAAAACCCAAAGCCTGAGGGCAGCGAGCCACCGAAACCGGGCCTGGCAAGAAAGCCTGGCCTTCTTCTACAGCCATGTCTGGTCGGAGAGACCAGGTGGACGCAGGGTTCGAAGCTTAGGGTCAGGGTTCAGAAGTTTAGAGTTCAGGGTTTCCGTGGACGGCGGAAGTCTTGCTGTTGTGATTAAGGCGCATGATTTGGGGTTTACCGGTTTGCCGCTGAGCATTTAGTTTCGCATCTGTAGTGTGTAGTGTATAGTAGCTACCATCTTTGTTATTGTTCTGCTGTAAATAAATACTACTGGGGCTGTGTTTTGGAAGTGTTGGGCTCGTGAGCTGATCAAGAAGCGCAAAACTCCGGCACTTTGGACGCCCACTGCAGGCCCAAATTACCCTTAACCCAAAACCCTATTGCAGGCCCACAGTTTTCAAGACAGGGGTCGGAAAGCCCCAAAGACGAATGACGAAGCATCCTCTGAGGTTTCGAGCCATATTAGACCCTCGGCCTTAACAGTTAGACTAATTAGAAGTTCTGTTAATTCCTTCCGGCTCTGTTGTCCACTTAGACTACAATGAATGATATTCCCTTGGGCTCCTTTGTATGTTTATGCTACATATAACGTTCTAAGCCGCTAAACCCTAAACTCCAAACTCCCAACCCCCGAAGCCTAAACGCCACTGATAGGAGCTTTGCAGTCTCGGGGTAGCGGCTTTTGTCAGGCGTGACCGTGAAAGGACGACCCAAAGAGCGAGGGTAGTTTCATTTGGCACCTGAGACCACAAAAAGGGAAAACGCGACCACCGGGGAACCTCCTTTAAGGTTTAGAGGGTGCAGGGATTTAGGCGTCTAGGATTTAGGACAGCTGTGAGGTTTAGGGGTTTCGAACTTTGGGTTTCGCTGAATTCGATTGTTGTTGATGTGCTATGTTTGTTTGTTTCTGATGGTATGAACTCTGCTGTTTGACTTTGCTTGTCAAGCTCATTGTTGTTATTGATCCCTGCGCATTGTTTTACTGGATGCCCATTGTGCCCATAATGCTAGTCGGGTGTCGGGCCACTGGGCTTAGGGTTTAGGCCTAAACCCTAAACCTTGAACCCGAAACTCTAAACCCTAAACCTTGAACCTTAAACCGACATTTAAGGATCCCCTGAGAGGCCATCCGTCCGAGCTCCTCCCCTGCTGCAACATGGCCTTGGCGGCCCTTGACCGAGGCAGCCTTTGGCGGCTCTTTGGTCTCTTTAAGTCTTGAGGTTTAGGATTCAGGCTTTGAGGGATTTGGATTCAGGGTTTGAGGTGTAGGTTTAAGGCTATGAGGTTTAGTGTTTGAGGTTTCGGGTTGGGGTGTAGGGTTTAAGGTTAGGATCTTTCTGGGGGCCTAGTTTCGGAGGTTGATGGTTTAAGACTAATATGGGGCTTTGAGAATTCGACTAGACTAGAAGGGTCGCCCAACACAGTTCTGATATGTTCTACAATATGCTACAACTTACAATGTAACCCAAACTCATATCTATTTACTAAGCCCTACGTAGACCTTGATATCCAGGCAGTCTTTGCAGCTGCTCGACGAGATGAAAAGCGCAGGCGCCGTCCCCTTCCATATATTGAGGGCTATATACACCCGTACTACAAATATTCCCCAACTGTTGCAGAGTCGGGGCAGTATCCAAGGTTTAGGGACAGCCTCCAGTTCTGGTTCTCCTTCCATCGTGGGTTGCTGAGGTCTGGCTGGCAAATCCCATGGAGGGCTGCTTTCACCATTTAGGGTGTGGGGTTTATGTTTTAGGGGTTTAGGGTTTTAGGGTCTAGGGTTTAGGGGGTTAGGGTTTAAGAGTTTGCCGGGCCAAGGGTTGGGCTCCGAATGATTATGGTCCTGTTGTGGATAGTCTGCTGACATTCTGGGCAATGTCTCTCCATTCCAACATAGAAGCCTAGAAGACTTGCCAAACATTAGTTGTGCTGTAATATCCTCCCAAACCCTGTTCTAATCAAACATACATACATACGTACATGCACGCATACCTACATCCTGAACCTCAGCATCCGAATATTCTAATTCTATATATATATATTTGTATATATATATATAGAGAGAGACTAAACAGAACATATTCCTGTATCTACACACGCACACACTCTCTCTCTCTGTGTTTCTCTCTTTCTCAGCATCAGTTTACGTGCATCGTGCTCACGGAGGCCTCGGCCCGGACTCGACAAGCGTCACGGCGCTCGCGAGCGCCTGTGGCCGTGGTGGGCGCTGGGATCTGGAGACTTGGCTGGGATTCTTTAAGGGCTCCTTTAAAGGGATCCTTTGAAGGGATCCTATATAAAAGCTTCCTTGAAAAGATCCAGAAGGGACTTCGGGTTGATAGGGTTGCGGAGTCAGGGTGTATAGGTTTTGGGGTTTCGGATTGAGGGCCTAGGGTTAGGGCGGCCAGTTTAGGGTTTAGGGCGGCCAGCAGTCGAATAGATAGGGAGCATAGACTTATAGACAGAAAGTTTAGTGGTGGGGAGTCCTACTTAGGTCCGACTTCTAACATAGCGCCATGAATAGGACCAAACCAGAGGGGTTTCCGAGTTCCGTGGACCCAAGTTCTTCAAAGCGCCTGTGGCTTCGTATTCGTATAGTAAGGATCCTGTACATCAAGGTACCTGATTTTTTTTGATTCTGAAGCCTAAACTCTCTTTCTGCAACGTAGATCCTAAGCCCCTAGCCCCCCCCCNCCCCCCCCCCCCCCCAATCCACGGTACGCTATGCCGGCTACGACAAAGAACTCTTTGGGGCCCAGAGATCAAGTAGCCCTCGAAGCTCCAGCGTCCTAAGCCCTAAAGCCTAGACATTACTGGGGTCGAAGTATCGGGGGGGGGGTTTAGGCTTTTGGGTTTAGGGAACTGAGGACTCTGAATATATCGGATGAGGGTCGGATCAATTATCGGAGGTTGGGGGCTTTGAGCATATGTGGTTACAGTGTAGGTACAGCTTGAGGCTCTACTGGCCGAGGCGCGTGAAGCCATGAGGGCGCACGCTCTGAGGCGATGATCCTAAATAAACAGACAAGTAAGTACATACAGAATTTCAATAAGTAGTACATGTATATCTATATAAATAAACAAATAAATATATATACATATATATATGTATTTATTTATTTATATGTAGATAGAGTTATGATTACAGTACTTGAAGCTCTCAACACCCTGAGGCGATGATCCTGCTGAAAGGCCCGCGGCTCGACATCCGCAGCTGCCCCACGGCCGAAGGGGTTTACCGTTCACAAGTTGGGGTTTAGGGTTCAGGTTTACGGTTCACAAGTCAGGATTTAGTGGCTTTGTAGGGTTTGATTCAGGGTTTCAGGGTTTAGGGGAACATGACCGTCAGCGATGCAGTTCCGATTCTTTCAAACCGCTACTCTACCCCAGCAGGTTCCCAACTAAGCTAGGTGTAGAGCATGTGTTATAAGTCTCTCGTGTGCTGTGTTGGAGGTTTTGACTTTTTGGGCAGATGTTTGTTTTTTTTTGCAGGGTCTCCATTTACCCATATTTGTTTGGGCTAGAGATATTGTCCCCCAAAGCCACATTCTTATCAAGGCCCCAGTATGAATGACGCCCGACGTCTGTATTGTCCTTGTCTTCTCAGCCATAACACAATGATATGCCCCCAAACCTTGCTCTAAATATCAAGGTCACTATGCTACATCGCTTAACCCTAAACCCCTAAAGCCCTGATTTGTAGTTTCTATACGTCTCTTGGCTTCGGACCTTGGCCAAACCCTGGAACAAAAGCAGGGTTTCGGCTTTGGGAGAGCCTGGGTTTAGGGTTTAGGGTTTAGGAATTTGAGGTTTTGGGTTCAGGGTTTAGGGTTCTGGGGTTTACGGTTTAGGGTTTTGGGGTTTAGGGTTTAGATTTTTGAGTGAAGAATGTCGGGTTTGAGGGGTCTAGAGCAGAACTATGGTATGCTTCGTGAGTAGCTTAAAGGATAATTCTCAAACCGGCTTAGGCTGCTGATGCAAGTTGCTAGGCGTTCTTTCAGCTTCGTTACTACCACTTCTGACTAACGGCCAGCCTTTATAATTTACTATACGACAATAATAAACTCTAGAAGGTTTTAGGCTGGGGATAATGGATTCAGGCCTTTGGGGTTTAGGAACTCTACAATCTAAGTTACATTGTTCAGGTCTGCACCGCTGTTGGTCTCAGTCCGAGCCGGTCTCTCAGGCGGAGCAGGCATCACGGCATGCGCGCGGAGCTCACAGTGGGAGGCTCGATTTTAGTTATTTTAGTTGTGGGTTGGTTTAGCTAGGTTTTAGTTCGGACTTCGCCACCTTGAACCTTAAACCCCAAAACCCTAAACCGTCGGCCGTTAAGATTTAGTTAGGTTTTTGAGGGTTTAGGGTGCGCGGAGTTCGCATCTCAATATCTTCGTGCACCCAGAGCTGACCTGCTCAGCCTTGACCATATTTAGGGTTTAGTGTTTGTGGAGTTTAAGGCTTATGGTTCAGGGTTTAGGGTCTAAGGCTCAGTGTTGAGGATTTAAGGTTTAAGGTTTAGGGTTGAAGGTGTAGCGTTTCAGGGTTTAAGTTAAGGCTAGGGTTGGTTGAAGGTTTAGGGTTTAGGCTGTAGGGTTTAATGCTTAGGGTTTTGGGGGATGTCCCAACCCTGAAACCTTTTTGTCAGCCGTTTTCTCCCCGACCTTCGGCGCTAGCCTCGTCCCAACAAGCTGATTCCGAAGCCCTAGTCGGGAAAAGCCAGAAGCCCCACTCCAAACTCATACTGCCCTACCATGCCCAACTAGAAGCATGGTATAATAGTATAATGTAGGAATCTGATTAAGAAACCCTGGGCCTATAACCCCCAAATAGTTGGGCTCATATAAGGAACCCTAATACAGGCCCAAGGTTTCTTAATCAGGTTCCTACATTAGCATCTGCCCCCCCTAAGCCCCAAAAACCTGAGCCCCAAACCCAACGGCTACGGCAAGGCCGCACTGTGGCTGCTGTTGGTGGCGCTGCCTTCAGCCAAGCCACCTGCTCGGGTCTCAGTTGTCACAGACCTTGGGAGTGGAGCTAAAACTAGGACTCAGAGTAGGCCCTCATTGCCTTGTTTTAGGGTTTAGTTTCCCTTATAACCTTTAAACCAAAAAGGCACCCTTTTTATGGTAATGCTCGAAAAAAACAGTCGTGGGAACGAAAAGGGCCCAAAAGATCTGCAGAATCCCCAGATTCAAGCCAGACTTTCAAGCATTGTCCTTGTCGTTTTTGTTGTGCTTATGTGCTGTTGGTGGGTTTGGGTTTCGGTTGTAGGGTTCGAATGTTGAAGGCGAAGGGATAACCAGAGAATCTTCTACCCAAACAGTCCATTGCAACTCAAAACATACCCCAGAGCTCCAAGTGTACCTACTTTGGGCTATTTGAAGCCCCAGGAACACTATCAAGTATGTGCCCTGAACAGGAAGGGTTCCTGTTGTGGTACATGGTGTAATATAGGTGCTTTGGGTGTATACTACGTTTAGTTTACAATAGGAAGCTTTAAAGGCTAGTAGTACATGTTGATTTTGTTCTAGAAGCCTCAATGACTACCGACATTCTTCCTCGGGATTCCATGCTTCGTTCTAGGATGATATACCCACGAAGCCCGATTCTAATTCGTAAGGCCCTTCAATCGGCTTCTATACTCTGTTCTTTCTCCGAAGTATACAAGCCCAGCCCATTCGGGTTCGGCACCCCTTTTTCGATGTTCTAGCCTTAAGTCCCAAAACCCGAAACCTAAACCCCCAAGAACCCCCGCAATTCCTAACTAACCCGAAATCTGAACCTCCAAACCTCGTCGATGATTGCAAGCCCGGCAAGGTAGAAGCCAGTTGTGCTGCTACCAGTGCGGCAATCACCGCTGCTCAGCTTGATGCCTTACAGTTCAAGCTTCAGGCTTCATCGTAGGATTTAGGCGAGGTTCTCCTTCACCTACAACAACCTACCTTTGTTGTAGTTAGGGTCCTGATACAAGGCCCCATTCAAAGAAGTCATGTTGGGGTCCTACAAACACGTAGGTCTTGGTAGGGTAGGGTACCCTAAACAGCCTAAACTCTAAACCGAAGCCATAAACCCAGAACCCTAAACCCGAAAAGCCCCAAGCTCTGAACCTAAACCCTAGAAACCCAAAACCCGAAACCCTAAACCAAAGACCCTAAACGCGGTTTGAAGACTAGAGCTCCAAGTCCCTGCACAGGACTGGAGCTCAACCCATCGATCCCTTGGATTCGTTCTACTTGTCATTTTCGTGGTGAAAGGTTTAGGGATTTTGGGGTTTGGGGTTTAGGGGCTTATAGGGTTTATGGGGTTTAGTGTTTATGGATTTAGGGTATAGGGTTTATAGGGTTTAGCATTTAGTGTTTATGGAGTTAAGCTATTGGGTTTTTTAGGGTTCAGTGGTTATGGAATTCGGGACTTGGAGAGCCTGGAGCCGTGACGTGCTATAAGCCCTGTAAACCCCATAAATCCTGAACCCTAAACCCCATACAGCCTACTACACCCTAAACCCTATAGTAGCTGAGTGGATACACTTTACACTTTTGGGGATAATATTACCCACTATAAAACTGAAAGTGTGCACTTTTCGGGGCTGATGAACTCAGCAACTAAGAAACCCTAGAAGCCAGCCCAAGAGAGCGCGGAGCCCTTTTGTGCTCAAAGGCGTGCGCTGGCGCCGCGCAATGGAACCAGGCCCTGTGGCTTCTCTCTGAGATGCTCCGAGGCACCAGGGAGAGTTTGTGCAAAGGGCTGGGACCCAGACCTGGGGTGATGGCCTCTTTTAGGGTTTCGGGCTTAGGGTTGGGGTTTCGGGTTTATGGTTTCGGGTGTAGGGTTTCGGGCTCAGGGTTCATAGGTCTTAGAAGCGGGGTTATCATGAACATGAAGTGGCATACTAGCGAGGATCCTTCAGCCTCGTTTTTTCAATATTTTGGGCAGAAGCATCGGATCACAGCCATCCCGGGCCTCATTCGTTGTCCCGTTCAGGAGTTTGGAGGCCGTGTAGAGCCTTCTATGTAGGTAACAATATGCAAGGCCTTTCTTTACACGAATATGAAGCCTCTGGGTTCCTCATGATGCTGACAATGTGATACTTATTCTGACTATTAAGTTTCACTTTACATTTTTTGGGATAATATTACCCACTATAAAGCTGAAAGTGTATACTTTTTGGGACTTATAAACTCAGCAACAACGTTAAGGCACCATTAGGCTCTCGAGCTTCTTTTGAGGGGAGGATGGGTTCGGGTTTGCCTTTTTTTCAAGATCTGCCCCGTGAGGTTCGCTTCCGACACCGGATGTGATTGCCTTCAACGCAGCACTGAGCCTTGACGTTCATGTGAATAAGGTGATCAACCACTTATATGGGAGTCGGAATAATTTACCAACATCCCTCCGTTGGGATCCTCATTGTTAGTATACCATGAGAATTACAAAGTCACCGATTTTGGATTTGCTGATGAGGGTTTTTGGGCTTAGAGTGCTGATCATTGAGATCCCGGCGAGCTGCTGATTTCAGAATGCGCTGGGGATGCTGCAATTCAGATAGTTGGGGCGAGTATGCAGAAAGGGTTTTTGTTCGCGCAGTCCGGGAGTCGAACATTTCCATCGAGTACTTGTCCCAAGGCCGCGATTCCGATGGAGCCACGCAGTTCCAAAAAACTGAACCTGAAAGCTCCGCTTGACTCCTTATGGGTCCGGAGCCTTGGGTTTATATAGGGTTTTAGAGTATTTTGGAGTTTAGGACCTAGGATAAAGCCCTGAACCCTGAGCCACAAATCCAATGTGCCAGGAATGCTTGTGATCAAGCGCACGAGTGGCAGCGAGCCCTCGGTCACTTGGCTTCGAAACCCCACGTACGTTAGTGGTCGAGCAGAGAACGTTCGTTTTTTCTCAAAACCACCGTCAAAATGTTGGGGCTTTGTTCTGTTGCGTTGGGGCAATTTCGGGTTCTCTCCATTTAAAGATTGTAATTCGGTTGTCCATTCATTTTTGGTGTTTGGGCTTTGGGTTTAGGCTCCGTAGCTAGGCCTTTCGATGTTCGAGCGACTTGGCGCAGAGGAGTGACAAAGCAAAAGAGCAGGCTGCCCGAACCCCGAGTTCAATCCCAAGGTGATTGAAGTTTCAGAAGAACAAAATGACACCAAGTTTAGGGCCTAGGGTGTTTGGGTTGTCTAGATGAGAGACACAAGAAGCTGGTTTAGCAACTAGCCGCCAGCACTCAAGTCAACAGGACAGCCGCAGTCACCATGGTGATTCTACTGTTCGGCCCAACACTGCGAAGCCCACGCCCTGAATGTGGAGAACATGTCCTACTGTATCCCATACCTCTAGAGGCACGAAGACAGAAAGGATCCTTGACAATCTTGCACCCCGAACACGCTCGGTTCAAACATAGCAGAAGGAATTCTCAAGACAGTGTCGGAGCTTCCCTTCGTTGCTTCCGAGAAACATTGCAGAAGCCTTGCTCCAGCTTCTAAGCCCCATATGAACCTTGGCAGCTTTGAGGCTTGATGGCGGCTATGGTTGTGGCCAAGCAGAGCCCCAACACCGTCACGGTCAACACAGCGCCCTGGCTGAGTCCTTGGGCATTTTTGTTCGGGGTGCATGGCGATTTCGATTGGGGATTGACGGTTGAGAGCCCTAAACCCGAAACCCTAAACCCTAAACCTTGACGGTTGAGAGCGGCCTCCATGTCTTGGATTCTGATTTGACTGGAAGGGTAGTGTGTGAATAAGGTTCTGACTCAGCCCTAAGCCGCTGGGCCGTCTGAGAAAGAATAGCAGCAGTTTTCATCATCGTAACTACGGTCATTGTAATGCTCAGAAAAAAGATAATCACCACCATCAACACAATCAAAACAATAATTAATGTCAATCATCATAATAAGCATAGCAGCAGCAAGAGTCGTAGTAATCGTTATAATTATAGCGTCATCATCATATCTAGCATAGTAGTAATTTCATGTACTGCAACCCTGAGAGAGCCCAAGGCTCTAAGCGCCTGCGCGAATTCGATTCAGTGGGCGGCCTGCCTGGCGCTGCTGGAAGCTGCAAAGGCGGCTCCTCCCAAATTATTTCGGGTTTCTTGAGGGGATTATTGTAGGTGTGAGGTCTAGGGATGAGCAGGCTTAGTTTAGGTCTATAGGTGCACCTCGTTTTTTTGTTTTTTTTTCTCTCTCTCTCTCTCTCACTCTCTCTCTCACTCTCTCTCTCTCTCACTCACTCTCTCTCTCTCTCTCCCCTTCATATACATATTATATAATAACATTTAATAAATACATAAACCGATATATATATATATATATATATATATTACTCATACATAGGGTTTGTGTGCAGACTTACGTGTTTAGGTCCCCTGAAGTTCAGGAGGCTTGGCCAGGTGTGCGCAGATAGACAAACCCATCGGAAAGCCAAGTTTTAGACAGCAAACCTTCCCAGACCCTACTGCACAAGCCTCTCGACAATCGAGGATGATGTATTCCACATGTCATCACCACAGTATTCACTTTAGAACCCGTTTCTAGTCTGCCATCGAGCTTGCAAGAGTCGAACCCCAAACCCTAAACCTACGGCCTGAACCCCTAAACCTTGTGAACCCTAAATCCTAAAGGGTTTAGGGTTTAGGGTTGGAGGACCAGCCAAAGCCGCTGGTGGACGCTGTGTCGTACAACTCTTTGACTGCAGCGACTTGGCCTCTTCTGGCCTGTGGCGGTGGGTTCGGACGTTTAGGGTTCAGGCTTAGGGTTTAGCGTTTTAGTGTTCAGGGTGTTGGGGTTTAAGGTCTAGGGTTGGCATAGAACTTTACTGTTCGATTCGGGGGCATTGGGGCTTTAAGCTCCCATTTCGAGCCCGTATTGCCTTCTCTAAACTCTCGAAACACCCTATATTGGGTCCTTTGCTATAGCCCATAAGACCCCTAAACCCTAAACCCCTCGACCTTCTACCCTAAACCCCCCAAACCCTTAAGGGCCTAAGGCTTAAATCTGAAACCCTAAATCCATGCCGACTTAACGCATCATGGGACTTAGTAGCTGGGGATATAATTTAAGTAAGGTAGCTGTTCTTCTGATTACTTATCACCCCGATATGGCTGCTTATAACTTTGCTTATCATCCAAGCTTGGAGCCTAAAGCTTAAATCCCTAGAACCCTAAAGCCTGAACCCTAAGACCTGAAACCGAAATCCTAAAACCCCTAGAGCCTAAAGCCTGAGGCCCAACGCCTAAGCCTTACAGCCTAAACCCCAAACTCTGAACCGTGAATCCTAAACCTCAGCCCTAAATCCTAAACCCCACAACCCTGAACCCTAAACCCTCAACCCTACACCCGAAGCCCTAACCCCCAATCCCTAGGAGTTCTCGTCAACTTCCTTGCTTCCAGGCCTACGAGCGCGCTGCCCTTTGGCAGCGCGCGCTCTCCTCGTTATTTGAGCCTTGGAGGCTCCTCCGTGGTGTAAAAGGGAGATCCTTAAATAAAGGGATCCTTAAATAGGGACCCTTAGAGGGATATCTCCTTGAATGTTTACGTAAAATAGGGCTCCTCCTTGAAGGGACCCTTTCAGGGTCCTTCTTGGGACCCTTAAAGCGATCCTTAAAGGGCTCGTAGCCTTAAAGGCTCCTTGTAGGCCTCCTAGAAGGGTTCGCAAAAGGGATCCTGAAATGGGAACCCGGAAAGGGAATGCTTAAAAAGGGTTCCTCTTTAACTCCTTGAAGGGAGCCCTTTCAGGGGTCCTACTTCTTAGGGACCCTGAATTAAAGGGATCCTTAAAGGGCTCGTATCCTTCAAGGCTGCCTCTGTAGGGCTCCTAGTAAAAAGGGATCCTGAAATAGGGACCCTTAGAGGGAATCCTTAAAAAGGGCTGCTCCAGAAAGGGCTCCTCCTACGGAGATCTGTAAGGGATCCCCAAAGAATTTTGATGTTTTTGAGTTTGGGGTTTAGGGTTTTCGGGGTTAGGTTTTTGTCGTGGGTTTGGGGTTCTTTTGGCCAATAAAGACATTGCTGGCCTTTTTTTTGGTGGCTCTAGTACACCCATGACAAGCTCAAGCATCCTTCTATCTAGGGTCTGTGCTAGTGGTTCTGGGGTTTAAAATCTAGGCTTAGTACTTCAGGTTTAGGCTGAAGCGGCTTTCTAGAATTGGTCGATGATTTAGTTTTTGTGGGCCAGAGTTTGCAGCATCTGGGGTACCGGGTAAAGGGCAAATAGACCGTTTATAGGGTTTGGGGTTGAGGGCTCACAAAGTGTAGGGATAGAGAGCGTCAAGAGCCTCGACTTGTGGGGTCTTGGGGTCAGTGTGTAAGGTTTCGAATATGTCGGCTTGACCTACTTGTGGTTTCAGGTTTAGGGCCGGTATATTATACACTCAACCATACGTTTCAGGGTTTTGGGCTTCACAGAGCTTCGGGTTTAGTGTTTTGAGGTTCGGGTCTTGGAGGCAATGGTTAGGGACTTGGCTAAGGGTCTAGAACCCAACCCTAATAGCTGAGTGGATACACTTTCCACTTTTGGGGATAATATTACCCACTATAAAACTGAAAGTGTACATTTTTGGGGGCTTATGAACTCAGCAACTAAGTTCCGAAGCCAAATGCCTTGGGTAGAGCGTGCAGGGTTTAGGCGTCTCAAGTGTAAGGTTGAGAGGTTCGAAGTTCAGAGTCTAGGGGTAGGCTGTTGTAATCCCTGGCCCCTAGACCAAAGTCATGAGCCGTGGAAGAGTCAGTGTGTTGGGTTTGAGGGAACTCTGAGCAGGCAGGTTTGGGAAGTTTAAGCAAACGCCTACCCTAAACCAAAAACGCTTACCTTAAGCTTTAGGCTCTTGATGTTCTTACCCTGGGGATCAAAATAGCCCAAAAGCCTTATATAGTATGGTCTTTGGGCCCAAAAGCCTTAATATATGAGTCCTTAGAGCCCTAGGGTTACACTTACCGTGGTCATCGAGGCTCCAGCGCGGCCTTGCGCTCGACAACGTCGGCGCCGCTGCTGCTGCTGGGCAGAAGATCTGGGTGGGGGTTTCTGGCATCTACATTCCTTACTACTTACTACTCTTCTTATATAGGTATATGTGTATAGAAAAGGTATTATAACTATGTATATATATATATATAATATACATATGCATGCAATAATCTGAAAATTTAAGAGTACACTTCCCCATGCCATGCAAGACATACCACCCTTTCCTTAAGGCTCAGTATTCGGGTTTGTTGGCCTCGGGTCGGGGGCAGGGGCTGAATGTGTTAAACCCTACACCCTAAACCCCGAAACCCTACACCCAAAACCTTAAACCCCAAACCCTAAAACCCTCATCCGAAAGCCTATACCCTCAACCTTTTGGGCTCGAGCCTGCTGGAGTTAGTGAGAACGGCTGGTCCGAGCTCGTTTTTTTAGCACAAGAAGGGGGACTCATAGTGGAATCTGTAGGCTTTAGGGCTTAGGTTATGTTTTTGAATCGTGCAGGCCTTCGACGCACTGATGGATGAATCCTCGTCCGTGATCAAGATTTCTAAGAGGTTGACTCTTCAGGAAGAGGGGTTCATTAAGCCCTAAACCCAAACCCCAAGCTGCGCAGCAAGCTGGCAGAGGCAATTTTGGAGCCAACTATAGGGTTCGGAAGATGTACGAATCTGTTGCTCTGGGTTCCTTGTCATATCGGTAGTAGAATATAACCCAAGAGCCTTTACTACTGATAAAGGGCCCTAGACTCCTGGTAGCACTGAAAGATACCCTTAACGGCACCCTATACTAATTCCTTACAGAACCCTGAGAGAAACCCTCAAACAAAGCCCTATACAGATGATGGAGGTCGCCATATGGGTTAGGGTTTAGCGTTTTATAAACCCTTAACCTTAAGCCCTAGCCCCAAGGGTCCAAAGGACCCAATAAATAATTAGGTACTCGGCTTTAGGATAGTAGTTATGTAGGTTAGGATTTTGGAGAGTATATGATTATTAGGTACTTGGACCCTTGGGTAGGGCTTTTACATGCTGCTGCACGCCGAGGCCATGGGTGCGTGCTCCCTCGGGGGCCGGCCCGATCTGGCCCTCGACTTATTTCAGGAGCAGTCGGTTTAGGCTGCAGGGTTTAGGAGCAGACGCGTGAATTGCGAAAACTCTTCCTTCGGTTCTCCTTAATATAGGTATCTTAGTAGCTGAGCGGATATTCTTTACACTTTTTGGGATAACATTTCCCACTATAAAACTGAAAGTGCACACTCTTTTTGGGGCTTATGAACTTAGCAACTAAGGTATGAAGATTTACTATAAGATACCCCACAAGCCCTCGACTTACTCCTCGCAAAAAAGCGGGGTCGGGCGGAATGGGATTCCGGGCTTCTTGGGTCTACAGGAGGCTTACAAGGTTGATTATAAGATGCGGTTATGCGGTTTATAGAGTTTCGGTTCAGAAGGTTCAGGGCTTAGAGGCTTTTGTAGGATTTCGCGTAAGTTCCTAGGGTTCAGGGCTTGGGGTTTAGCGCTTGTTGGCTTTGCAGCTGGCTTATAGGGTGTACTATAGGACATGTTTATAGGGTTACAGGGTTTATAATAAGGGTTCTCTAACGGCACTCCAGGCCCCACTCCATACCACATAGTCTGAAGAACCGGCACCTGAAGTATGCCGGTTTGCTGCAATCAGGGGTTTAGGGTTTAGGATCCTTGACTTGCAGTCGACGATGATACCATTGATACCATCGTTCCATTTGGGGTTTAGGGATTAGGGTTCAGGGACTTCTTTGAGCGACTTCGAAACAGATTCCGCATGACCATACCTCGTGTCCTTGATGGGACCTAACTGCAATTATGCATACTCCTCTTCCCAACTACCTGCAGAATCTTGGGAGGTGTGAGTGAAGGGTAGTTTCTCCTGTAATTTATGCGATTCAGCGCTTCATTGCATAGTTCACCTACACCCCAAACCCTAAACCCCTAAACCCTAAACCCCTGAACTGTAATTCCTTTCAGTGGTTCTACCTGCCACCTTGTGCTCGTTGCTCCAGGAGCTACGGACTGTCGGTGAGGGGACGAATCCCGGCTGCAAGCCTAACACGCTACGCAGATGTGTGGCAGCATGGGATCTTTTGTCGAAGTCTTGCCCTTATGTTGCTAGCGCTAAGGCCTCAAAAGTTGTGGAGATTCTCTCCGACACGAAGCACGAAGTCTTACATGGAAATGGAGATAATATGGATGCAGCTGCCCGAAGCAGAATGAGCATCAAACTAAAGGGCGCCAAGAAGACAAGAAATCAGAGTTCTTGGAGGGCTGTGTGCTCTAGACCATTGACTCCGTCAATTTGTTTTCGTCCTGATCGTTAGGCATAAAGGTGCGATCTGCACGAACATAGGCAAGATGCAGATGCATGTGAAGTAATTCTTGAGGCCAGCGCAAAGGTCCTGGCAATGCTAGCAAAGGGTCTGCATGTTGCTCAACTATGAATTTAGTTCTTTTGGCGACGTGCCCCAAACTTCTTGGTAGTCAGGCTGCCACTTGAGCGGTCGAGAGAAGCAGATGGAAGCCCAGCAGCGGGAGGAGGGACAGGCGCCAGATCGACTTGGACAGGGAGTTGAAGAGGAGGTCAATGACATAGGAACCTTCCAAGGACTGCCACCCCTGGCTGCGCCGCTGGATGCCTTTGACCACTTTGACCCAGAGCAGTTGGATGTTCAAGCGATTGAGCCTGTCGATAGTCTGTATGGGTGCTTCGGGGGTCGCTGCTTGGTGTTGTACAATGTGCTCTCGGAGGCAGAATGCCAGCTCCTTATCAGCTCCATGGCCACGGAGGAGATGATGGAAGATGTTGCCTACCAGCAAGACTATCGCAAGAATGACCGGGTCATCTTCGCATCCGAGGAACTTGCCCTCCTACTGTGGAAGCGCGTGCAACCCACTGCAAGTCACCTGGCAATCCACATCGATGGAGATGGCCATGAATGCTCGCGACAGCACCTTGTTTCTGACACAGGAAGTGCAGATAGAGATCGAGAAGATCGAGAAGATGGGCTCTGCCCGCGAGCCTTGCAGGCCCCCGTCGGTTGCCATGGACTTTGGGAGCCCATTGGTTTGAATGAGCGCTTCAGATTGTGCCGCTACAGGCCTGGGGGCTTCTTCCGACCGCATTGCGATGGGATCTACATGCGCAGCCAGGAGGAGATCTCACTTTTCACATGCATGTTCTACCTGGACTCCAGTATGGAGGGTGGGGCCACAAAGTTCCTCAAGCAGGATGCAGTCCTTGCTGGCAAGAGAAGTCGAGAAGCTGACATCTTAGCATCAGTGAAACCAAGAAGGGGCATGTGCCTGCTCTTTTTCCAGCCAGGTTTACTGCATGAGGGTGAGGACGTGCATGGCGGTGTCAAGCATATCCTCAGGACCGAGGTGATGTTCCGCCGGAAGCCTGGAACAGGCGCTCAACTCACTGAGAGGCAAGAGGAAGCTCTCCGGATTGTCCGGGAGGCTGAGGCCGCAGAACTCGCGGGATCTCTTACCTTGGCCTGTGACTTGTACAGACGAGCTTTCAAAATGGATCCCTCCTTGGAGCGGCACTTCTGAATCTAGACTCCGACAGGAGACTTCTTGAGGCTTGCAGGGATGTGAAGTGTGTATGTGATCAACTTCAGATGTCAGAGTCCTGGAACAGCTTCCAAAACCATGCAAAGAAGTCTTTGGGAAGGGCATGTCGCTTGCTGCGAAGCCTCCTGCATGTACAGTTCCAAGCGCTCCAAAACAAAAGGTTTACCGGCAGGAGCTCTTACCGGGGGTTCGGGGATGCAGGCCATCCCATTGCGATTGTCAGGTGAAGTCTCTAGTGACTCCAGTGCAGCTATCTTTCCTGTAGTCCCCCACTAAAAATCATGGTTATCAACGCTTCGAGCGAGCCCTTCAGGCGGGGGTTTACAAGACCACTGCAGATCCCCAAGAACAGCATGGCAATCGGCTGGCGGTGTGGAGATGTGTAGACTCTGTAAGGAACCACTGCGGAACCCCTGCTGCGGTGCTGGAGTTGTAAAGCACACGAAAAGCCCTCGAGGTTCAAAGCCAAGCCCTTTCCCAGGCTTCGGCAGATGGTGTTGGATTAGGAATGTTGATAAACATGCATTGCGTACTCAAGGGTTTAAAGTTTAAAGGATTATGATTTTAATGTGTTGGGACTCTCGAAGGTGCCAACCTTGCCACATCAAATGCGAAAGGTGTGGAGAATCGTTGACATGTGGGCGCTTGGGCTTAGGGGCTTAGAGCTTGGGGGCATTCGTATGGTTCCACTGAAACCGCAGCTCTGTTCCCACATGCACCCCTCTCCAACCCTCTTTTGCTGAGGCAAAGCCAGGTTTTAGGGGTTTGGGGTACAAGGGTTTAGGGTTTAGGATCCAGGTGTGTAGGGTGGGGTTCGGGAAGTTTCGGGAGCATGGGCTCCACTTGGGGTTTGAACCGGCTGGAATCCCGCTCAAACCTTACCCTAAATTCTCTCAACCAAACACTAGAAACATGTATCCTTAGAGACCCCATTTGGGGGGCTGCCGGCACCGTAACAAAGTTAGTTAGTTACCCTTAGAGACCCCTAAACCCTTAACCCTAAACCCTTAACCCTTAACCCTAGACGGCGAGGAAGCCCCGCGCGGACGTGGTCACGTTCTCTGCCGCTATGGTCGCCTGCCGCGAAGCCAAGAGCCTCGGTTGATAGTTTTTTACATCGGTCTTAGGGTTTAGGATTTAGGGTTTAGGGTTCAGGGTTTAGGATTCAGGGTGGAGGGGTTAGGGTTTCAGGGTTTAGGGTTCAGGGTTTAGGATTCAGGGTGGAGAGTTTAGGGTTTCAGGGTTTAGGGTTCAGGGTTTAGGATTCACGGTTGATGGTTTAGGGTTTCAGGGTTTAGGGTTTAGGATTCAGGGGTGAGGGTTTAGGATTTACGGAATCGGTCATGCGGACGGGTTGAAGTCTGGGATTTAGGGTTTAGATTTAGGGTTCACGGTTTAGTGCATTCTTATTAGTATACCTCATAGCCCAAGTCCAATTTTCAAGGCCCTATATCACATTCAGATCGGGGAATTAATAGTAATTTCCCTTCAGATCGGGCAAGTAGTAGTAGTAGTAGTAGTAGTAGTAGTAGTAGTAGTAGTAGTAGTTTGTAGCCCCAGAATGATAAAGTCATCATTATTTTAATTCGTACTAAAATCCTGAAACTAGATTCAGATCGGCAGCTAGTGGGTTCCACGTATGGATGCATTAGGGCCCCTTTTGAGATGACGTCTCTTCTGTAGTCAGGAAAACAGGACGAAACCTAATGTATAGAATCCCCTAATCCACTATACTGTTGTTGGGTTTAGGGTTGAGAGCTGAGGGCACTATAGCATCAAGTCCGAATCAGCCGTCGCAACCCTCAGCCCTACAAGTAGAACGCCTGAGCCCTAAACCTTGAACCCTAAACCCTAAACCACCCTAAATTTTAAGTCCTATAAACCCCAAGTTCTTTAACTGTTCCATGCGTTTGGGTTTCAATAGATTTTCTGTTGAATTGTTCGAAAGGTTTCTGTAAAACTTTAGCGCTCAGGCGTTGGGAGGAGGCGCTCTCCTTTCTCTCCGAGCTCCGCCGTAGCCGACTGAGGCACACGAGAATTGCAGAATTTCGAGGCATATGAGTTTTGAAATTTGCGGTATGGGAGGCTAGGGTTTTCGGTGAAGGAGTTTAGCAGTTTAGAGTTGTATTCGCGACGGACACAAAGAGCAAGAATGCCATGCATTGCTTTGGCAACGCACGAGCTACCAAAGCATGAGCGGCACAGAATGGACTGCTGACTATGACATTTTCGCAATGTAGCTGTCGCAGGTTTGGTCTTTGGATACCCAGGTTACCCTGGCCAATCTCGTCTAATTAATCCTGCGTGCAGTGCAGCTCAAGCGCAACTGATGGACTTCCTGAAACAGGAGCCAGACAAGGTACATGCCCAAGACTCAACAGTGTGAAGACAAAACGATCGCGGCATATGTAATATCCATGCATTGCGGGGACATATGAGAAGCAGAAAGGCGAATATGACCCTTCCCGCGAAAACATGAAACCGTATAAATCCCCCAGTAATAACACCGTGCGCAAGAATGTGTAGCCCTAAGGGTCCATGTACTCATATAGTAGATACATTGGCCTTAAAGTACTCCCTATATAGGTACATTGGGCCCAAAGTATAAACTATTTGGGTACATGGACCCTTAGGGTAGTCTAGTAGGGGTCTGAATAATTTTCCTTTGGTTGGAGAAGGCTACAATGCGACCCTAGAGCCTGCTACAAGAGCTGAGGACCCCAAAACACCGCCGCAAGCCACAAGGGCCCTAGACCCGAAACCCTTAACCTGAAAGCCCTAAACCCAAAACTCTGCACATGAAAGCCCAAACCCTAATCATCAAAGCCTGACGCCCTAAACCCCAAACACGAAAGCCCTAAACCCTAAACTCCGAATCTCCCTAAACATGTCAGCCCAGAGCCCCACAGGGCAGACGCCGTGGCCTTCGGTGCAGCGGCAAGCGCTTGCCAAGCTTCTCGAATCTGCGGTTTGCGTCGCTAAAGTTTGGGCTTTTACAGGGTTTAGGGCTTATGGGATTCTAGGGTTTAGGATTTAGGGCTCAGCATGATGACCAAGCTGCACATCGAGAGGTTGGGGGTTTAGGGCTTTTGTTCAAGGCTTTTGGGTTAAAGGGTCATTTTGGGGGATTTTTGGGGTGTAGGGTTCATGACATTCAACTCAATAGGCAAAAGCTGGAGCCTCTTTCGGTCGACAGGTGAGGCCGATATTGAGATAGGCATCTCTTCAGCAAGCCTGTCCGCGGGCCGTAGCCTTAACTCCCAGTGCAACAAGATCTTTTGATTTTAAAAGGGTTCGTTTAGGATGGGATGAGGGTACGCGGGATGGGGATCACGCTCGGAAATCCCTATGACAACCATCGCAAAAAGTTTGTTTGAGGCTACCCGGCGTACAAAGCCAACCCTAAACCCCAATAGCTAAACCCCAAGCCTTATAAACCCTAAATCCTAAGCTGCAGAGGAAGGTGATGGCTGACTCGAGTTATTTCTCAAGTGGCATCCATTTAGTCTCCGAGGGTCTCGCTTCGTGACAGTCCGAATGACCGATTGCATAAATCCTAAACCCAAAACCCCAAGCAAAGTTCCCCCCTAAGATAAGTTCCCTCCTAAATCCAAAGCCCTAAGATAAGTTCCCTCCTAAATCCAAAGCCCTAAGATAAGTTCCCTCCTAAATCCAAAGCCCTAAGATAAGTTCCTTTTGTAATGACGAGAACATGGGCAGTTTTTGCCAGGCTCAAAGATTTCTTTTGGAGGATCGGGCGAGTAAGCAGCCATTTATTTGGAGTGGAGGCTCAGGGTTGAGGGTTTAACTAGGTAGGGCTTTGGGACATTTTATATTTTCCCTTATAGGGCTTAAGAGGATCTTATTTGTTAATATTTTTCAAAAGCTTTAAAAGCCCCACCTAGTCGAGGTTTTAGGATGCTTCGCGTGTAGCCAGCAGGCAAACGGGCCTGAAGATTGGTCATCCCGTGACCGTAGTCCATACTTGAGTTATCAGAATACACAGCCTTATTCGGATGGGCTTGAAGAATCCCTAAGCCCTAAACAGCTCTGTGCCGAGGAGGCTACATGCTGGGAGGCCACCCTTGCACTACTGCGCTCGATGTCAGATGCCCACGTGCGGCCGACGGAGGTGTGCGCGTAATCGAGAGGTCGGAGCTATTAGTACGCGTATCCCCTTATATTGTTATTGCTTTAGTATAATAATAGTAACAACAACACTAGTCATCATTATATAGTAGTAGCAATCATGGCACCTGCGGTTGCTCGTTCTAGACTGAAATCCTGGAAACCTGATGTCTCGAAGATAAAACTTCAACCATGACGTTTCAGGACAGGAGGTTTAGGGTTGTCGGGCATATAAGGGTTAGTAACTGAGGGTTTGTAAAGCTTTGCGCCGGGTGGAGTTAAGGGTTTCGTTTTTTGCGCTTGGAGCGCAACGGGCTTTAAATGCAGATAAGATATTCATTTCTGCGGAGACCTAGGTGCAGGCTTATCAAGGGTTCAGGAAGTAGGGTTCAGAAACTCGAGTTGCGGGGCTGGGGAGCATCAAGTGTTAAGGTTTCCAGCGGTTGCTCTACGGGCTTGTTATCGTTTTTCTTCGAGTTTTTGCAGGGTACAAGATGGGGATGAATGTCGTTTTGAGTCGGATCTTCTGACCACGAGACCCTGAGCCTTCATGTGCTAATTTCACAACCCTTGCAGCCCTATAGAACCCTCAACCTAAACCCTAAACCTTAAATCTAAACCCTAAACCCTAAGCCCATCAAGCCAGAAGCCGTAATTTCTCATCACCAGACTCCAACGCCCAGGCTTTCATGATAGGTTCGGATTCGGCCTGCCGGTTGCTTCATCTGTAGGTTGGGTTTAGAGTCTAAGGCTCAGGGTTCAGGGTTTATAGGGCTCAGGGTTTAGGGTTTAGTACGTGAAAAACCAGAACACCGCCTTAAGATGGTATAGTCAGACCCCTTAAAGTTAAGACAACTAGTGCACCTAGATTTACGCCACGAGAAAGGGGGCGCTACACCTCGGCCTTTGTTTTTTCTTCAGCCAAAAGCAGCCTGTCGGGACAGCACATCCAACTATGCGTAGGGCTGGTGCTTCAGACGCACTCCCCCTCGTCANCACGAGAAAGGGGGCGCTACACCTCGGCCTTTGTTTTTTCTTCAGCCAAAAGCAGCCTGTCGGGACAGCACATCCAACTATGCGTAGGGCTGGTGCTTCAGACGCACTCCCCCTCGTCATTCCCGCCTAAGGAAGGACGACCGGGTAGTTACAAAGGAAAAGATGACACACCAAAGGTATCGCAAAGCTAAAAGCCCATCTGTTTCGGGTGGCTGTCCTTCCTCGCCGCGGAGACAAAAGCCAGTCTTACTACGGACTCCATTCCGACCCCTGCTTCTGTACAGCAGGATATTCCCTTTGGGAACATTCGTAACCGAATCCCTGGCATCTCCCTAGAACATTAAACACCACTTGGAAGGGAAAACAAGGAAAGGAGATTCAAAGTTCAGAACGGCTAATGCCTTAAAAGCCTACCCCATAGGTAGTGAATTTCCCTCATCCCCTGATTCCNACATAGGCCTACCAAGGAACCTGCTATCCTGAAGAGGCCTCAGAAACCTCACCATCCTCCAGCTGGCACAACCAAGCACCAATCAAACCATCAAGCTCGATCTGTACCCCCTCAGGATAGCATTCCGTATCAGGGCGATACCCTGCCCTCCACAGGCAGAATAAAATCTGAGCACGGCGTGGAATATCGTCAGACAGAGGCAGTGGTACAACCCCAAATGGGACCGTCTGCACCCCTACAGTTTCAATCGATCTTCCGCGCCGGCAACAACGACAAAGACAAGCCCGTACGAGTTCCCAAAGCAGCACCACCCCACAAGTCTGGCAAATCACCCATAGAGTCGACCCATCACAGTCTACACCAGCGGTGTCCACAGAGACCTCTACATCCTCAGCCCTCGGGCATATTTGCAACGCTTGTTCCCGGACAACCTCGACCTCAGAAACTACACCTTCATCACCTCTGACCGTCCCAACAAGCAACCACAGGCAGACTAGCACCCTCAACCAGAACATCAAGGCAACCTGCACCCTTCCAAGCAGCCCTACAAGTAGTCCTACAAGTAGTCCTAGGCAGTCTCCATCCTCAGCAACCCCTGACCCTACCCCACCAAGGGGGTCCGGACCTAAGGCTACCGCGGAAGAACCGTAAATCCTTCCAGACTCAAGTCCCTGAACCACAACCTGAACCGGTTCCAAAGGCCATCCCTGAAGAAGAATCTCGAACGCATCATCCCCATAGGTACACAGCAACACACCCTCGCCAGCCGTGGAAAAAGTTTGAGAAACTTCAGGCGCCACCACCTGCGGCAGAGTCGCAGAGGGCGAAAGCCCACCATGATTTACTACATCAGGACTGCCCTCGCTCCTTGAAGTCACTGATACTACCGACGGCTCTGCGGTGGAGACTGCCTCCTCGGTGGAAGCAACGTCTTCCTCACTTGAAGACGATGAGGAGTCGAATACTTCACGCGCTTCAGGCTCTAGCCTAAACCTTGGCTCACCTACCGCCTGCTCTGGTTCACCAAACGGGTAGTTTCGAACACCGCTGCGCAGAAACTCTTCAGCAGCCTCCGCGGCCGCAGTGGTAGTGGAAATACGCTGCACACCGGTCTCTCGTAACCACCGAATGAGCCCATAGAGNCCAAACGGGTAGTTTCGAACACCGCTGCGCAGAAACTCTTCAGCAGCCTCCGCGGCCGCAGTGGTAGTGGAAATACGCTGCACACCGGTCTCTCGTAACCACCGAATGAGCCCATAGAGCACCGAACTCCTAAACTCCCGCGCTGTGGCCCTAAGATATGCCCACTCACACACCCTCGTCCCCAAGCAAGAAAGTACAAGATACCCTTCATCCGAAAAAACGCGCCATAAGTAATGAATNTCCCGCGCTGTGGCCCTAAGATATGCCCACTCACACACCCTCGTCCCCAAGCAAGAAAGTACAAGATACCCTTCATCCGAAAAAACGCGCCATAAGTAATGAATCTCAATCCCTGGAGGCCATTCGATATAAGGAAAACGCGGCAAGGTCACTGCCTGTCCAGAGCCTTCCTCAGGACTCAGCCCCTCCGCATATGCCCTCTCATCTACTGGATAACCTGTTCGTAAGTACTCATTCACCGCTTCCAGCCACTGGGGGCCGGAAAACATGACCCCGTAAGGCCCGCGTCGCAACCTGTCAACTACTGATCCTGCCACTACGATCCGAATCATTTGGGAGGTCTGCCGCAGTAGAAACCACTCAATTCCACGTTCCTCAAACATGGTCAGTAGGGTCTCACCTACAACAGTCACGAGGTGAGCCAAAAAATGCATTCGGAGCCAGGAGCCTACAATCGGGAACTCTGCAGGGTCCTCATCCTGAAGGCAATCCTCATAGACACCGCCCCATCCTGACGCCTGCAACCCATGAGACCCAGAGCTACCACTGACCCCAAATTCAGCTGGCTGAAGATCCTCTGACAAGTCCTCTCCACACCCTTCTGAAACCCCGGCGATAAAAGCCCTAGCCCGGTTAGGGGCCCCTTCAAGACCTCCGGGCCCCGCGCTTCCTGAGCTACCGCCTGTTTGGTGGTCCCTTTCAGCGACTGCCTCCTCTATGTAGGTAAGATCACTAGTGCCACCGCCTACAGGATACCCTATCCCTA
>BGNK01004018.1:34617-61123 GCA_003297005.1 Symbiodinium sp. clade A Y106
TCGCGCAGTAGGGAAGTCCCCCACGCACTTGCGGAGAACTTGCAGGCAGTCAGTATCAGAAAACTCGCCCTTATTAAACTTCTCCAAAAGCCAAACTTGCACATCAGATTCAGAGACACGGGCTTCCTTACAGGCCTCAGGACTAGACTCATCATCCGAATTTGGTTCGTCTTCCTGAAAAAACCCGCTACCTGAGCCAGCCTCGGAAAAACCCTCTTCATCCCCGAAGCCCAAATAAANAGAGCTTAGACGTCTTTTCATGCCAGTCCCTCCAACACTCAAGGTCATCTACCTCAATTACCGGGCTCAACATGCTAATTTCCCACACATCATCTTCTGGCGCTGTCCTACTCTCCCCTTTTGCACTTGCCACACATGCACCCCCCGAACCTCCCTCACGAAGGCGGTCAACAGGAAAACCCCAATCCTTTAACTGCTGCCATTCCTCAGAGGATGTCTTATCGCAATCTCGCGGGGTANGACTGGTGCCAGCACCTACCAGAGAACGTCACCGGTCCCGCCTTAACGTCATGGACATCTCCGGCAACTTTATCCCCCGAGGGCAGCGTCTTACACACCGTCCCAGAGTCGCCAGACCCTTGGATCCACAACCCTCCACCCCGGAAATCTCCCAATGCCTTAACCTGCACTAAGGAGCCCTTTAAGTTCCCGAGGTCCCGGTGTATTGGCATNCACACCGTCCCAGAGTCGCCAGACCCTTGGATCCACAACCCTCCACCCCGGAAATCTCCCAATGCCTTAACCTGCACTAAGGAGCCCTTTAAGTTCCCGAGGTCCCGGTGTATTGGCATGCGAGTATTACGAGAGAGGTAGACAGCAACCCAAGCATGAGAGCCATTTAGCGCACTTAGATAGCCGTTCAGGTACCGAACCAATAGCGGGTTATCATAAGACCACTTGGATATTCCTCTAAACCCTCCAAGAGAATACAGACCCGCTAGAACCGCCCGGCCTTGTTGTCGTATGAGGGATCTTCGCGCAGTAGGGAAGTCCCCCACGCACTTGCGGAGAACTTGCAGGCAGTCAGTATCAGAAAACTCGCCCTTATTAAACTTCTCCAAAAGCCAAACTTGCACATCAGATTCAGAGACACNTATCAGAAAACTCGCCCTTATTAAACTTCTCCAAAAGCCAAACTTGCACATCAGATTCAGAGACACAGGCTTCCTTACAGGCCTCAGGACTAGACTCATCATCCGAATTTGGTTCGTCTCCCTGAAAAAACCCGCTACCTGAGCCAGCCTCGGAAAAACCCTCTTCATCCCCGAAGCCCAAATAAAACCCTCGATGGAGTGATCCGGCGACTCTCAGGAAGAGGGGTACGAAATTAACTGGGCTTTCATCATGGATGGCGAAAAAATCAGAATCAGCTATCGGCATAGAAAACTTAGAGGACTCCCCCCCACGTGTACACCTGGAAGAGGTGCCATGATCATCCACATGCGCGACAACTGCAGCTGCTACAACTCTTGTGGCAAAAGAGGAGCGCTTCCCATATAAGCGAAAACGAGGCTTCCTAGGGGCCGAAGCGGCCTCACCTCGAACGGGAAAAACGGTGCCAGTTAGCAAAACNAAAAGAGGAGCGCTTCCCATATAAGCGAAAACGAGGCTTCCTAGGGGCCGAAGCGGCCTCACCTCGAACGGGAAAAACGGTGCCAGTTAGCAAAACCTTTTGCTCCCCGGCATCAGAAACAAGCACAAGGTGACCACCCGGGGTATGTGGGGCCTGACCTAGGTAAATCCCACCTACCGTACGCGAGAGCCACTGATGCTGATACCCAGTCCGAGTCCGCTTTCTAGCTTCGACCCTGGTGCCAAACGCCAACAGAGGAGCTTGGGGAACCCCGAGTGATTCAAAAAACCGCAGCCAATTCCGCGAAGCAATATGAAGGAGTGCTAAAGGCCAACATACCCGACCCACTGCAGAAGACAGCAGCAAACGTCTTACACCGGCTTTAAGGTTCTGCACTCCAAGTTCAGCGGAATTGCCCGCCGGACTTTCTCCGGGGGTCCAGGTGGTGTGCACCCCCTGGCCCCGGAGCCAGCTAACTAATGCCCCACTCCGCAGTTCCTTCGCGCGGTCTGAATGGAAGCGCTGAACAGGCAGCCCGTGCGATTCCAGTTTATTGATCAAAGCCTGTACCTGGCCTAGCACCTCCTTCCCACCCTTGGTACGAAGGGGTACCCCNTCCTTCGCGCGGTCTGAATGGAAGCGCTGAACAGGCAGCCCGTGCGATTCCAGTTTATTGATCAAAGCCTGTACCTGGCCTAGCACCTCCTTCCCACCCTTGGTACGAAGGGGTACCCCGATAAAGAGGACTCTACGCTCACTAAAGAACTCCGCAGGGTCCGCCCCTCCAATGTCAATTGGGCCTACCCCTCCTTCAGGCTCTTCAGGTCTTTTACCCTTTACCCGATGGGTCACAGCNCAATTGGGCCTACCCCTCCTTCAGGCTCTTCAGGTCTTTTACCCTTTACCCGATGGGTCACAGCCCGCAAGGCCTCATCGCAACCCTTGTCGGAAAACCCCTCACTCGGATCAACCACCCGGGAGTCTGGTAGACTAGGCAGCCTTCAGGATCCCCCACAGTCTCAGGCTTCAACGGTTTATACCCTACCGGAACCGCGTACGAGCACGCCAAGAAATACCTATAACCACCACCCTTGTCTCTGCCTGAGGCTACCGGGTCAAATGACTGACCTGGCNTCCTTCGCGCGGTCTGAATGGAAGCGCTGAACAGGCAGCCCGTGCGATTCCAGTTTATTGATCAAAGCCTGTACCTGGCCTAGCACCTCCTTCCCACCCTTGGTACGAAGGGGTACCCCAATAAAGGGGTACCCAATAAAGAGGACTCTACGCTCACTAAAGAACTCCGCAGGGTCCGCCCCTCCAATGTCAATTGGGCCTACCCCTCCTTCAGGCTCTTCAGGTCTTTTACCCTTTACCCGATGGGTCACAGCNCAATTGGGCCTACCCCTCCTTCAGGCTCTTCAGGTCTTTTACCCTTTACCCGATGGGTCACAGCCCGCAAGGCCTCATCGCAACCCTTGTCGGAAAACCCCTCACTCGGATCAACCACCAGGGAGTCTGGTAGACTAGGCACTCCTTCCTGGGAGCCTTCAGGATCCCCCGCAGTCTCAGGCTTCAACGGTTTATACCCTACCGGAACCGCGTACGAGCACGCCAAGAAATACCTATAACCACCACCCTTGTCTCTGCCTGAGGCTACCGGGTCAAATGACTGACCTGGCNCAGTCTCAGGCTTCAACGGTTTATACCCTACCGGAACCGCGTACGAGCACGCCAAGAAATACCTATAACCACCACCCTTGTCTCTGCCTGAGGCTACCGGGTCAAATGACTGACCTGGCACAAACGGGCCTGCTATGTCAAAAGCTGCCGAGTGAACAGCCGGAAACGAGGAACGCCAGTGGGAGCGCCGTCTACCCTGCGCTTGAATGCACGTTGGACACCCCCTCAAATAAGGGCTGTGGTCGTTAGCTACATGCAAAGCATACTCCTCTTTACTGCACAATCGCTTTAGCAGTATCTGGCGTTCCCGTACCTCATCAAGACGCTCAAGCTCGACCTTCCACTTAATCCATGCCCTCTGAATCACCCTAAGCAAAGGCACCGTCCAACTCCCCAGTCCACTTTCAAACCCTTGAAACACGTTAAGAAGCCCCAAATAACCGGCCCAACCTTCCGGCACCCTGTACCCCTGCAAGGCCTCAAACAGGAACCACGAAGAGGTTACCAGATCAGTACTCCGAACCGCAGAAGCTCCAAAACACCCTTGATCAAACCGTGCCCTATGAAGTTCGTACGTCTTCTGCCAATTATGCAGGGCTTGGGACCACCACAATTCTCTGCCGTCCTGGGAAGTGGCCAGTGGGGGTGCTTCCAACACAAGAAACAGGGGGTTTCCGTGGGGTGGTCCCTCGCGGGCTTCAGGCGTCGCGGGTGGAGCCTGAGCCTTGCTCAGGCGGCTCGCAGCTCTCTTGAGTGCCCAAACTGCAATCTGAGCAGGATCAGTAAGATCGGCAGGAAGGGTTTCACTTTCATCACAACCCCCTTCCCTCGTAGCCGATCCCGAGGTCACAACCCTACAGTCCTCAACCGCCTGGGCAACCCCAAAGAGCAGCAACACCCGTAGCACCCCTAACAGCCCCTCAGAATCCTTCTCCCCCTCTAGTACAAAATCTGGAATAATCGATTCCCATACCAGGCCTCCAATAATGCCAGACAGGGCCCATTTAAGCAGCTGCTGGAACACCAAGTCCGAGCGAAGCTCCGAGTCAGTGTTCTGAACCGTCAACACTCTACCAAAGCCCTTCCAGCCAGGCTTCCTTAACGTACAGTTCACCAACACTGACCGAGGAGCTGCCCGCTCTAGTGATCGACGCAACCGTCGGTTCCAAGGAAAATCCGTCCAGTCGGGCACCGCCCTACCGTCAAAATCAACACAAGCCCTAGAGATAACCTCAGAAGATATCCCCGGGAAGAGGCTCTTTAGGTAGCCCTGCTGCTCACTTCGAGTTAAGCCTGGAGCCTCTTGAAGCCTCTGCCTCAACCACTCCCTGGCCTGACCTGGTGGAACTACCGCCTCAACTGCGAGTCCTAGGCCCTTTACGGTTATAGTCTGATCCTGCCTAGCCTCATACTCCTGAAGCAACTCCAGAGCTACATCCTTAGGAATCAACGGACACCCTTTCACAACCGTCACACTTAACTGCCCTCGTTTAGCATGCTTTATCCGACAACCCTTTCGTTTCCAGGCAATCACAAAGCCCAGCTCCACAAGATAGGCAGCCGGAAGGATGACTTGACAAGGCCCCGCATGCAACAAGGTACCAAACCGGTTCACCCTTAGTTCCGCCGTACCGCTAGCCAAGTCAACCCTTATCACGCGACAGGCATCTAGTTCCGGCCCCTCGGCCGGCCTCAACGCATTGGTGGCTCCACTGTCAACCAACGCATAATCGTTGTCCGAGACACTGGTCACCGCACTCAACAGCCAAGAGGCATCTACAGACTCAACCTGCTCAGGATCCACCCGTATCGGCTTCAGCGAAACTCCCTTTAGGAGCTTGGCTGCTTCAGCTACCAGGGTCTCCTGGCTCACGGAGGGGGTGGTCCCCGAGCCTGCGGCTCCTGCTCCCGAAGAAGATGACTCTGCGGCTGGGCCTGGGTCCTCAGTTACCCCTTTCGCCTGGGCCTCCGACTTAGCCTTCGCCTTACCCTTGGGACCCCGCTGAGCCTGCCCTGACTTAGGTGAACCCCCTGGCGAACCTTCCGACACCACAGCCCTATTCTCCGGCGCAACCAGAGGACAGTCAGGCCTGAAATGGCCCGCTTGCCCACAGGCAAGACACCTATTTTCGCGCCGTGCCGCTGCCCGGTCATGGCGAAACATGCAGGCATCACCAAACTTGCATCCTGAAGCCTCTGCAAACTTATGGCAAACCCTCTCACTCCCTTCACTCCCTTTACCCTTCCCCTTCCCCTTATCCTTACCCTTAGCGTCACCCACACTAGGCTGAACCGCAGATACCTTCGGGGAAGGAGCAGGTGGATTCGGAGGAGGTACCTTTGCAGGTGGTGCTTCTTTAGGGCTCACCGCAGCTGTCCTAGGTCTCTTATCCGAAGGGGACTCAACTAAAGCAATCGCCTCACTTTCCGCCTGGATTAGACGAACAAGCTGCACAACCCCAGAAACTGTAGGGCTATAATCCAATGCCGTCTTATGCCGAAACGCATTTACCCGGAAGCTCACCATAGGACTCGACGAAAGCAAACCTGAGGTCGCTCCATCGATTCCTCGAAGAAGCAAGGATGGGTCCGGCAGCGAAGCATGTATCTCTTGGGCCCTCACTAAGTTCTGCTGCCAACGCCTAAGCCCAGCCAACGCATCCTTGAAGGACCGATAGGGTTCAGGCTGAACCAACGTCGAAAGCAAGAGCGCCCTTTCCGAGGCGCCTCCAGGTTGAAAGGTGCACATGACACGAAACAAAATCGAGCTGGTAGCCAACCACCTGTTAACTATAATGTCGTCTTTTAGGGAGGGGGGAAGAGCAGCTAAAAGAAGCGAGACGGCTCGACTTTCAACCCTCTGGAAGCGGCTCACATCGAACGGAGCTACGATGGAGGCCGGATCTATGCTGATCCGTCCTAACGGGTCAGCGGTCAGCCATCGAGCATACCCTTGTGCAGCAGCATCTTCAACACAGGTGAACCACACATCAGCACTAGGAGAAAGTCCCTTAAAAATCTGCCGAACCTGCGCAAGCCAATTCCCACAAACTACAGCCGATGATGCAAGGTCAGTCTGCACAAGCTTAGGTAACTCAGCTATGTACTTTGCAGGTTCCTCAGGCCTTACTACATCCATCAGCCTAGCCGCCCCTAATTCAGGAGCTACCTGGTTCGCACCCACAGTCCCTGCCCCTACAACCGGAGTAGACATCGGAGGCGGACCGGGAGGAGGTCTAATCACCGTTCCACCCGGAGACACAGGGTAACCATCAGCCCCAACAGTTGACCTAGGAGTATGAAACCCAGCCCCAAATTCGGCTGATAAGACCTCCTCCGCAANGTTCCACCCGGAGACACAGGGTAACCATCAGCCCCAACAGTTGACCTAGGAGTATGAAACCCAGCCCCAAATTCGGCTGATAAGACCTCCTCCGCAAACTGCGTCATTGTCTGAGGCTGCCGAGATCTGGCCGGATAGGTCGGCATCACACGGTCTGGCAACGGAAGCGGCACCGAAGGAGGTACCACCGGAACCGGAGGCTCCGAGTTAGCAACAGGAAAACCGCTTGGCCACCCNCGAGATCTGGCCGGATAGGTCGGCATCACACGGTCTGGCAACGGAAGCGGCACCGAAGGAGGTACCACCGGAACCGGAGGCTCCGAGTTAGCAACAGGAAAACCGCTTGGCCACCCCTCTTGACCCCAACCGAAGCCAGAAGGAAAACCCTCACTCACACCCTCAAGGGAACTCACTCCAAAGGTCCCACCCGGCCGAATTCCCTGAAAAGCCCTCACCAAGGAATGCGGAGGCAGAGTGGCACCAGGTCTACCTTCAAACCCTGCATTCTGGGGCCTGCTTAAGGAACTCATGAAACCACCAGGCACAGAGAAAGCTTCTGGCTGTACAGCTACAGGCAACGCCTCAGAGTAATGCTGGCCCATGGCCAACGAAGCCGGCGAGGCGAGATAGTCTCCCGCAGTTCCCCTCGTGCTGTGGTACGACGAGTGGGACTCCGTTTGCAGCCGCATGCGCAGAGCCTTGTTCTCCTCGAGCACCTGGCCCAACATAGCCTCCAACCGAGAGAATCGATCTCCCGTCTCAGGGATAAGCTCCCGGGTATCTTCAGCAGATATTCCTGGCGAGAACTCGCCCTTGGCCGGCTCCCCTCGTTCCTCCCCTGGTACGACATCTCGGGGACCTTCACTTAGAGTTGCCTCCGGGGGCGCCGGCACAGGCTTGGAGGTGCTGTCCTCCCCAGTTGCATCCAAAAGTGAAGCCTCAGTGTCTCCTCCACTCGTCGCCTCTACGCGGGCAACGCGCGGAGCCCCAGAAACTCCTGAAGGAAAACCCTGGTTGAAGGCCCGGCTATAGTCTGGCTCCAGTGGCCTAGCAGCTGACAGCTCACCTAAACCGGCATCCTCCTGATTGCTGTGGATCCGTTGTTCACTTGAAGCCAGACCCACTGGCCTAGCCCGCATCAAGTCGATTTCCGCTTTCACCTTTTCAGAGTGAAACGGACTTGCCGTCGGCCCTGCCTTCGGGCCAACCATCCCGATAGCCACCCCAGACTCCAAAGCCCCAGGCGAGGCCTCTCCTCTCAGGATGGGTTCCGACGGGAACCCCGTTGGGCTCGCTTGACCCAAGGCTGCTTGATACATAAGATCACGATCTTGATCAGAGAACTCTGGCTCCTCGGGCTTGGACGATCTTCGACGTCGAGAGACAGTCTCCATGGCCCAAAGACTACAAAGTTTCTTAAGTTAAACCCTAGGGTGATCTAACCAACTTAGCTCTATAAAAGCCGNATCTTCGACGTCGAGAGACAGTCTCCATGGCCCAAAGACTACAAAGTTTCTTAAGTTAAACCCTAGGGTGATCTAACCAACTTAGCTCTATAAAAGCCGTTACGGCTGATAACCTACGTAAAAAACCAGAACACCGCCTTAAGATGGTATAGTCAGACCCCTTAAAGTTAAGACAACTAGTGCACCTAGATTTACGTCACGAGAAAGGGGGCGCTACACCTCGGCCTTTGTTTTTTCTTCAGCCAAAAGCAGCCTGTCGGGACAGCACATCCAACTATGCGTAGGGCTGGTGCTTCAGACGCACTAAGCCTTAAATTCTCCTCCCTTTCTAGAACCCTTAAATTCCAAAGCACGTTGGAACCGGAGGCCGGGCAGGCAGACTTCCCACTGACGGTTGACAACAAGCCGTTGCAGTCCGGCCGTTTCGAGGGGTTTGAGGGCTTTAGGGTTTAGGGTTTGAGGGCTTAGGGGTTTGGGGTTGTAGGGTTTCGGGGTTTTGGGGTTTAGGGCTTGGGGGTTTAGGGCTTCAGAAGCTGAAGGTTTAGGGTTTGGGGGCTTTTTTGTTGGCCGGCCGGGCCGGGATCAGGCTTTTGAGCTGCCAGGGTTTAGGGTTTAGGGCCACAGTGATTGCCAACGAAACCCGGGGCCTTGAAGTAATCTCAGCCCGAATTTTCAGTTTTCGTATTGTGCTTCCGGGAATAGCGCTGAAAGGAAGGGTAGTGGCAAAATGCGTGGAGGCTCTACACCCCAAAACCCGAATCCCTAAGCTGCCTGAACCCCAAACCCAAAAACCCTAGGCCCAGTCACCTAAAGCTTGAAACAATAGGAGGAACCCGTTAGGAGTCCTTCTAGTCCCCTCAACGGATCCCCATAACTCCTTGAATCACCCATATGTAGAACACTAGTAGAGCCTTGAAGGGGCCCCGAGGCATGTGGTGCTGTTCGGCCTACAGATGACGATGGCCACACGAGCCTGGTCTGTACAATGCGGTGAGAACATCAGCGGCCCGGCCTGTCTACAAACCCAAGCCTTCAACACTTAAGGGTTAAGGTTTTTTGGTATATTGGAGTTTGGGGGTAGGTTTCAATTGTTTGTTCAAGGGTTTTTGTTTTGCTTTCAAGGTCAAGGGCCTAGGGCCTACGGCCCGGCTGGCAGACAAAGAAGGTTGTATGAAGCTTCCTTGTTTAGAGTTTGGTTATGGGAGCTGCTCTTGAGCTTTGAATGGCAGTCCAACGGAGGTTAGGGTGTGTAGGATTTGTGGTGAGAGGTTCAAGCAAGATCCGAGTTGGAGGGGCTGTGGGGACCATGAGGGGATACTATGGGTAATCATACAAACCTCTGCAGCATGCCGGCCCAGAAATTTGCACCAACGTCACCAACACAAAATTGGAATGCTTGGCGCGGACAGGCTGGCTGCCAAAAGCTCTCCCTGCGAAGAGAAGTTACCGGGCATCCGTCTGTGCCACTCTGGTCCCAGGTTGCCGCGTGGGCGTGCACACAGGGGAATGCGTCGGTGGTATGGCCCAAAGCTCAGACTGCCCTGACAGAACCCCGCACTGTAGGCCCTGTTTCAACCTGAAACCCGTGAAACATTGTGTCTTGCACAGGATTTCGCGGTTTTCGGGTTTAGGGTTTAGGGTCCAGGTTTTAGGGTTCGCGACTTCGGGGAAGAGTATCGAGCTTGTCTGCGCAGCATCCAGATTTTCGTCTTGCGGTTCCAAAGCAAAACCCAGACCAAGCCTGCAACCCCAAGCACTAGACTCTGAACCCTGATCCTTAAACCGAAAGTCCTAAACCCCAAGCCTTAAACGCCAAACAACAAACCCTACAATCCTAAACCTTAAAGCCCAAAGCCGCAAATCACAGCCTCAAGCTAGACTCTAGACCGTAAAACCCCTGGACCTAGGGCGGACAATGGGTGCTTAGAAAAGCCCCCAAATTCCTAAGCCTTTGCTTTTCGAGCTTTTCAACAGCCCCGCCTTGGATCCCACAGCGCGCAGACTGGTTTGGAAGTCGCAACCTGCAAAGAAGAGCCCGAAGAGCAAACCCATGCACATAAACCCTAAGAAACTCTAAAAAGTCTAGACATATCCTAAGACATCTTGGGAAACTGTCGGCACTTCCGAACAAAACAAACCGAGTTCACGGGACCCTAAGCCCCCGAAGAACCCCTAGAAGGACCCAGCAGAACCTCTTATAAACATTACACATGACATAGAACTCCTATGAAGGCACTGTAGAACCCTTACGAAAACCCTGCAGAAACCCAAACCCCTAAACTCCTAAACCCCTAAACCCTAAACCGGGAGAGAGAGGTCGGCACTTCCATGCAACGCTACCACCTCTTCGGCGACCTCATGAGGGGCCTGGAGTGCCCTCGCTCGGCGGACCAGGGTGTAGGGGCTTTGGGTTTAGGGACTTCGAGGCTTAGGGTTTTAGGGTTTAGGGGTTTAGAGATTTAGGGTTTGGGGGTTTAGGGATTTATGAGTGTAGGGTTTATGGGTTTGGTGGTTTGGGGGCTTTGGGTTTAGGGGTTTTGGGTTTAGAGGTTTAGGGGCGGTACTTTGGAGCCTTCTTGTTGACGGATGCGGAGCTTGTTTGCATCATTTTCTTTTTGTTTGAAGGGTTTCAGGATTTTGGAGATTGAGAAACGGGGTTGAGAACTTTTCGAGTTTCAGGGCTGCAGGCTTTAGGTTTTCTAGTGAAGGCTGATGGTGTAGGCATTTCAGGTTTCAGCTTTTTGGATTCGTGGTTTTAGGGTCCAGCACAGCGCCCATCATCGCAGGAAAAACCATCACAGCTTTGGCGGTTCAGGGTGAAGGGCTTTCAAACTTAAAGCAGAGTCTTTCGGGTGCTGTGAAATGCGGTGCAGGGAGCTCTTTGGAGGTGAGAACGGTGTTCGGAGGGCTCCTGCTGGAGCTTTGGGAGACTATTCGCTTTCTTTCTGCCTTGCCAACCCAACAGGCCTGACTTTTGCCCCTTTTTTTCTGATCCGATTCATGTCTTCAAGGAGTTTTATTGCGGGACTCAGCTTTGTCAGTTTTCGGGCACAAGTGTTCTAAACGGGGCTTTTGAGGGACCATCTTGTTAAACCCTAAGCCCCTAAGCCCCCAAACCTAAACCCCTGAACCCAAAGCCTCCAAACCACTAAACCCACAAACCGAAAAAACCCACTAGCCCATAAATCCCTAAACCACTCAACCCCTAGACCCTAAACCCCTTAACCCCTTAACCCCTTAAACTCTAAACTCCTAAACCCGGGCTGTGACTCCTAGGATCCTGGAATCCACTGCACCAGCAGGGCAGGTCCAAGTGAGCAGGCCCTCGCTTGAGATTGTTTCAGCTTTCACAGGGTTTGACAAAGGGCTTGATAAAGGGTTTAGGGTTTAGGGGTTGATAAAGGGTATAGGGTTTAGGGCTTGGGGTCTGTTAAAAGGTTTTGATAGGCGCTTTGTAAGATTTCTTGTAAATGTTCTACAAGGGCTTCATAAGATTAGTTCTCTAAAGCTCTATGAAGGGCGTTGCCTTTGTTTTTAGGTTGGTTACATGTTCTTATTCCTTGGGCTTTTGAAGGGCTTGAAAGGGTGTTATCGACTTTTTGGGGGGTTGAAGTTCAGTGCTAGGTTTGTGCATCTCATGCAGGGGCATTTTGGGGAAGCACACGACCAGACATCAAATATCACCGCCAGTGTCACATAATTCTTGTCCTCCTTGCTACATGGAGTGTGGCTTCGCCGTGAATCAGCTTTCCGACGAGCCGACAGCGCAGCTACCGCAGTATAGAGGTCGGAATACTCAGCGACAGTATCCCCTCATGATTTTCGATTTTGTTTAAGAATTATATGGCCCAAGAAGGAACCCTAATACACCCCAAGAAGAAACCCTAAGGAATAGTATCGGAGCCTTGGACAATCTGCCCTTACCCTGGACCTTAAACCCCAAACCCAACCCAAAACCCTAGAACCTAGAACTCTGCAAACTCCAAAAACAAAAAAGAACTCTGCAAACTCCCCAAAAAAAAGAACTCTGCAAACTCCAAGCACTAAATCTTCGGCCCCGCGCCCCCGTCTTCGTTGCCCAGGGCGTGCAAGTCGGCAGTCGAGCAACAGATCCAGCGGCACCCACAAGAGGCTCGCAGCTGTCTTCCCAATATCAGGGCAGTTATCATTACGTGTACTATTTTGGGGGCTCCCTGTTGTAATTATGGTGTAAGTTCCCCAGAATCGTATTGAAATTACCAAGCCCCCTAGATCACCTCTTTCTCCGCCCATGAGGGTTACTTCCTTTGCTGGTAACGACAAGGGTTACTAACAGGGATATAATTAATGAGGGTTGCATTGCGGCTTACACTGAACAGCCTCAGAACGTGGCCCAACGCCCAAAGCCCCAAAGCTCTAAACCCCAAGCCCTAAGCCCTAAACTCCTAAACCCAAGGGCGGGCGAAGAAGGGCGCTGAAAACACAAACAAAACCTTAAACCCCAAACCCAGAACCCAAAACCCACAACCCAAAAAACCCTAAAAACCCAAACCCAAATCCTAAACCCTTAAACCCTGCTACGTAGGAGGGAAAAAACCCCTAAGCCCTAAACCTTGGAGGTGGCGGACGTCTTGGAGCACGTGGTCTTCCAACAGCGCGTTGAGGATGCGCTCCTCACGTCGAAAGGAGCCTCGGCTTCATCTGAGGGTTGCCGAAAATGAGGGGGTACAAGTACCTTAGGGTTCCTTTAAAGGGTTACGATAAGGGTACTACAAGGGTTCCTTTAGAGGGCTCTATAAGGGTTTTGTACCTTTTTGGGGGCCTTATAATAAGGATCCTACCATTTAGGGTACTATATTGGGGTCCTCCATTTTCGGAAACTCCCATCTCGAAAGAAGGGAGGCCATCTTCGGTCTTATGATGTGTGGACTTCGTTTGCCAGAAAGGATCCATCTTAATATAGGGGCCTTGATAATTAGAATAGGGTGTTGGGGCCCATTATACGATAATTATGGGAATTCTGAAGGCCCCTACATTAGGGAAAAATCCGTGCCTTGTTTGCGGCAATATGGGTTCTGCTCCCGGCCTGAACTACGGTCGAGTCTCATTAAGCCTTAGACCCTACTCCCTAATATAGGAGCTTGAAGAATTAGCAATGCTATCCCTGAGCGTTCCTTATTACATATAGATAGTGATGCTATATACTATATACTATACAATATACACTATATACTACCCCCAACGCCTTATTCCCCCCAAAACAGAGCAGTCCGAAACCTTGACCCTGAAAAGGTGAGAGGGAAGGGGCAGGGCTTTAGGCTTGAAGCCTCGGGAATAAGGGATTGTAAGAGCTGAGGGCTTTAGGGTTAAAGGGTAGTATGTGAAGTTTGATTGTGGCGCTGAACTCATGCCCGGGTCTAATGCCCAAAGCCCATCTAGGAGCCCTTTCATCCACAGCGCTTGCTTTCACCACGAGCCTATCCCAGTTGTGATACCACTGGCAGTCTAACCGTAGCCATGATAAGGTTGACCAGCAGGAACAGACCAAACGCTTTACTTGAAGAGATGACAACCCTGAAACCATACTGTTGAGTTGAGGCTTGTAATGGTGATACCCCTCAACATTTAATGCCAACTCTGTGTCCGGTTGCATGCATGTTGGCACGTGCGATATTCAAGGCCGAAGGGAGGGAACAAAACAACTATCGAGAACAGTGAACTTAGGGTATTGTATTTGTCATCACCACTGCCATCATCTTAGTGAAAGCACGAGAACACTACTGTAAACCCCTACCCCGAAATCATAAATGCAATGATTGCCCTTAAACCCTATCCCCTATAAGGCCTAACCACGAAACCCTAAACCCTGCGCCGAAAAAAATCCTTATCACTTATCCTCCAAACTTCGAGAAGCCAAAACCTTAATTCCAAAACCCTAGACCCTAACTCACAGACCCTAAGCACCCCCGAAAAATACACCCTAAAGCCTAAAGCACACCCCCAAGGCGAGCCCCATGACTACTCGGAAGTCGGTGGCCGAACGTTCCTCGCGCGCCCCGCGCAAAGGAAAAAAAGCCAGGAATGCCTCGTGAGCCAGTGTCTGCCCCATAACAAACCCAAAACCCTACACCCTTTCACGCAGAACAAACCCATAGAAAATCACGGAAACCACAGTCAACCCCATGTTAAGCGTTTGCAGTTTTGGAGCCGCGTGAGTTTGGTGATTGAGGTTTCTCGAAGGGCCGAGACCGCCTGTGGGTGTCCCTAAACCCTAAACCCTCCCACGTATTGTAGACCCCATATGACAAATGCCATTCTAAGAAGATGAGCCTCCCTGTTGTGATCGTTTTCGTGGTAGGGGGGGGGGGTGTATAAACCAGGCGTTTACATGCACCTACTTGCCAAGTCCGCTGATCCTGCAAATCGTTGCAGTGAGCCAGACGCAAGCCTCAGCCACCGCAGACTTTCAACTCTAAACTCTAAGACCAGGGAAGCGTCCGGACTTGTCGATTAGCGAAGAGTCGTCCTCAGGGTTCTTAACATTTTGGATCTTGCACCTGCGTGATTAGTGGTATCATTCGTTCGGGTTTCCTGTCATAGATACATAGACATGTACCTACACAAACTTCCTTGCTTACACCCACTCATGGTGTAGAAACCCCTAAACCCTAAACCCTAAACCCCTAAACCCCTAAACCCTAAACCCTAAACCCCGAAACCGTAAACCCTAAACCCCTAAACCCTAAACCCTAACAAACTGGCCTATCCCGCGCAGGTTGCGACTCGTGACCTTCGGACCACGACCGGTGCAGTGGCAGCTGGAAAAGGCACGTTCAGGTTTGGGGTTTAATGTACCTGAACCTACCAAACCCTACTTTTTTGTAGGTTCTTAATATAAACCCTAATATGGAATTTACAGGGACCCCCCCTACTTTTTTGTAGGTTTTGGTAGGTTAAGGTAGCTTAGATAGTGAACGGGGGAACTTTGAAATTTTTGGCCTTATATATTAGCTCTATCTTAGAAAGTTTGAACTTTTTGTGGCCCTGCTGTTGAAGAAGAGAGATAGGGGCCAGAATAGTTGCTTTAGTATTCTATGCCCCTTAAACCCTATTCTAGTTATTAAGGCTCCTCTGTCAGGGACTTCCATTCTGTGGGCTTGGGGCATTCTGAAGGCTTTGAGGACTTGGTCTTTGTGTCAGCGGACACGGGCCCAAACCCAAAACGGTTTAGGGTTCAGGGTTTAGGCAAAACCCTGAAACCTCTTGCATTTGCGGGCTCGGTGGGTTAGCCGAGGAGCATCGAATTCTGGCGAAAGTAGCAACATCTCTTTCCTGCAATCTTAAATGTGACCTCAACAGAGCACCCTGAAACCCTTAACCCGGAAGCCTTGAACCTAAAGCCTAAGCATAAGACCTTCAGGGGAGCTGAGTACTTGCCAGGCAATGCTGCTCCTATAATGATCCAGCAATATGCTATATACTCACGTGATTGCAGTGGTCCTACACGGCATACGCTAGCGCTAGCGACATTGGTTGAAGAGCGCACCTCATAAACATCACACTGACATAGTACATAACACCCCAACCAGGGCTGGTTTTGAATTGCCCCGGATCACAGCCTTACCGAACTCTCTTTCCTACCCTACTAGCAGCCATCAATCCTGATGGTTCCTGCAGGCGCGGGCCTTTTTCGAGCGCATCCCCAGAGCTGGGTGTGGGTCTTGGAGTTGGGGGGCAGGGTCTCGGTCTTAGTACCTGAGTGGATACACTTTACACTTTTTTTGGATAGTACTACCCACTATAAAACTAAAAGTGTACACTTTTTGGGGCTTATGAACTCATCAGCTGAGAGGTGCCCAGAAAGGCTTCAAGGGTTTAGGGGCTTGCTTTGCGGCCCAAGACCTCAACCCTAAACCGCCCTTACTCCTACATGCAAAGACTCTATGAGAACTCCGAAGCGTAAACCCGAAACCCTAAACCCTCCTAGACCGTTGTAAATCCTAAACCCTAAACCCCGCCTTCCTTAGACCCCTTCGTGATGATCAACCATGATGGAGAACTGCAGGCATGACAGTCTTCCAGGGAGGAGAAGGGCGAAGGGATGTGGGAGAGCTTTTTGAGTTTTCTGAGTGCAAGCCTCTATGAGGCAGGATGTTGATGCACCTTTAAAAAAATCCTAAACCTTAAGAGCGCTTAGAAGATCCCGCAGAAAGAGGCGTGCCGGGCGCTGTGCAGCGGAAGCCCCCAGCTTTGCCAGCCGGGGCCCAAAAAGGAAAGGTGATGAAGGAGGTTTAGGGTTTATGTATTTGGGGGCTTGGGGGGTGTGGGGTTGAGGGTATAGGGTTTAGGGTTGGAGGTCAGCCTTTGCAAGCATTTTTATGGGTTCTTTGTTTGTTGCAGCAGTTTAAGAGATTTTCAAAACGTTTTTCATAGGGGTACATAGGAGTAGGGGATTGGCAGTTTCGAGTCTAGTGGTTTGGGGTTGGGATTGGGGAGCTTTGGTGCTTAGTGTTTTGGATTTAGGGTTGTAGGCTTGTGGTTGGGGTTTTGAGGGCGTTGTCGCTGGGGTGACGGTTCCAATCGCCGTACTTGCCTCATCGTACAAGGGAGGCAGCCGCCCCTGTGGTCCTGTGGCCAAAACCTTCAAGGGCCCTGCGGACCTTGTTGATCCCTGCCCTTATAGATCTAGAACCCTTCTTTTGGAACCCTTATTCGAATTTTTGTGGGGATGTGCCAGATCCCGTCTAGAAAGCTTCTAGAGCCCGTACAGAACCCTGATAGATCCCTTTCAGATCCCTTTAGATCCCTTCCAGAGCCTTTCCTAACAGCCCTAAACCCTAAGCCCAGAACCCTAAACCCTAAACCCTAAACCTTAAGCCCTAAACCCAAAGCCCTAAACCCCCTTGCGGGCACGTGCCAGATCCTCCGCCCTTTCCGAACTCGACCTTGGGAACCATGCTGCGGATGGAGGCCCCTGGTTCAGCAGTGATTTGAGGGTTTGGGCTTAGGGGGCTTTGTACGGCTTGACCAAGACTGTCATAGATTTTGAGGGTTTCAGGATTCGTTTGTTTTGAGTTTGTCAGGTTGGACACTTGAGGTCTGCTGTGGCCTTCGAGTTCATGGCGGGGGTGTAGTTTAGGGTGGCATGGAGCTGAGAGGCAGCTCTGCTCCGTGCGGCGCACACTGGAATGCGCAATAATCGATGCTTTATGTCTTGCAGAGATGCTCGTTGTGCCTGAACCCTGCAAAATTAAGTACTTGGAGCCGCGTTGGACTTCGCACGTCTACCGTATCACCCACCCCCCATAATCCCCCTGAGCCCTAAACCCCCAGAGTACTCCCCAGAATCCACCTTGTTGGGCGTGCGTGGTCGGTTGGAAGGATCCAGAGATCCACCATTTTGAGAGGTCAGGCGATGACCGTAACTTCGCTTGTAAAGACGGCCTTTCGTCAGAGCCGTGGTTTTTGGGTTCAGGGTTTATCTGAGCGTTAACGGTTATTTGCGATTTAGGGTTTAGGCCTCATCTAGGTTTAGGGTTTACAGTAGAAGCCAGAAAGTTGGAACATAGCTTTAGGAGGATTAGCGCTAGGATCCCTTATGCTTTAGCTTAAGGGCATGAGGATAATGATGTTCCAACTTTCTGGCTTCTACTGCAGGGCAAACTATCCTGGCCCTACGTAGCCTGCTGGCAAGTGCGAGACGAAGGACTGCCGAGACTAGATCCAAGACAGCTATGACTGCTCCTAAATGGGACTTGGCCACGTTATACATAAGGTAACTGTACTTATAATTACATACATGGCTGTCTAACTCGTACACCATGTCTGTCTGAAGCGTGAGTGATAGCATCCCCCTACAGTAACTATATACGGGTAGCTATAGTGCAATATCCCCCGCGATGATTGAGACCCCTCCAATGAAAACAGATGGTCAACGCAATGAGCATCTGACTCGAAAAGGAGGTCAGGTCTTCCTTTACATACTAGGGTTTAGGGTCTATGGGGTTCAACATATAAGGTTCAGGGGTCCAGGGTTTTAGGGTTTGGGGCTTTGGAGTTTAAGGTTTTAGGGGATTTAGGGCTTTAGGGGTTTAGGGTCTAGGGTCATGTGCCATGCAGGGCCTGGCGACCCAAGCGGAGCTTCACTTGGTGCCTTGGTCCACGATGCAGTACTTACCTATACTATTTTGGGGGCTCCTTATTATAAGTATGGTATAATATACCCCTTAATTATTATAAGTATCGTATATTCTGCGCCCGAATTATTATAAGTATACTATATTATACCCCCTAATTATTATAAGTATAGTATATTATACCCCTAATTATGATAAGTATAGTATATTATACACCCAATTATTAAGATGCAGTTCAATCGGAGTTCAGGTTCGGGGTCTTTGGGTTTGGGGGGTTTGGGGTCTTCGGGATCAAGGGTTTAGGGTTTAGGGTCAAGTCTCCGGGTTCAGGGCTTCGGTCTTCGGGTTCAAGGGTTTAGGGATAAGTTTATGCTTGGCAACTTACGAGACTCTCACACTCATAGGCCTCCAAGCCATGGAATGGCCCCTAGCCGGGGCTGCTGGTTAACTTTGAAAATTGAATCATCACATGCCAAAGCCACACCCTAGACCTAGATCTAGATCCACAGCCCAAATCCTGGACTTTTTGTCATAGAAGCTTCATAGCTCCTCTATTGACTCCGTAACGAACGTGGAACCTGAAAGTGGCAGTAACATCCCCGTATAGTCGCCTCGTAGTTAGTATATCATATTCCCACCAAAACCCTATGCTAATTATGCAAAACCCTCCACCCTAAAGCCCTGAAGCCCTAAACCCAAAAACCCTAGACCCCTAAACCCTAAACCTTAAACCTCTAAACCCTAAACCACCCCACATTATCCCCAAGCATAAGCTTCGTGTTCGGGGCCGCTGCGTCTCCCAGCTGCGAGGTATTCCCGATGAGGAACTTGCAGCCATGGGTGAGGCCTCCGAAGTCAGGGGGGGACAAAACCTTTTCATCTTTTGTGTTATAACGCGTTTTTCCAACCCTTTTTCAGGTTGTGTATGGTTTTTCATAGAGTTGATATGGTTTTTGGGCTGTGTAAGTTTGGTATAGCTTGTTTTAACGGGTTTAGAAGCTACTGTAGAAGGATTTGTAGAACTCCCCCAGATTCATACACAAGACCTCAAGGCCTACAGCCTACATCGTCTAAGTCTAAGCGAGAACGCGTTTTCAACATCTTGTCGTTTGAATTCTCATTCGAGCTCTTGCCGAGGCAGCTCACCACCCTAAACCATCCCAAACCCGAAACTCTAAAACCGAAAGCCTTGAAGCCCTAAACCCTAAACCCCTAAACCCCTAAACCCTAAACCCTAAAGCCCTAAGACCAGAACAAAATCCCCAAAAACCCCGAAAGCTCCAAACCGCAGCGTAGCCTCATGGAGCCCGGATCCCCCAAACCCCCAAGAAAGTACCGATATAGAACCCTATCCCTCAGGGTCCTTAGAAACGGTCTTTAATTTTTCGCTCCTGTAATCCCTAAGGAACAGCTAACACCCTAAACCCTAAACCGTTATGGGAGCCTCCCCTGAAAGCCGATCTTCTTTGCCTCCCGGCCACACCTTCCGGGAGCAGGAGCCGACCAATGGCTTATCTTGATCACATTGTCAACTATGCCCGGGCCCCGGGCCTTCAAAACTACAGAGGGGAGCGGGAGGGTTGATTTCTTCAGACTTACGGCATAGGGTTCAGAGCTATTTGGTTGTTTCATAGAGTGGCTTGGGGTGCAAGATGCAGGTTTAGAGGTGTAGGGTTCAGGGATTCTGCGTTTCAGGGTTGTGGGGCAGTTTCAGATCTCAGGTGACACTCGTACCTCATGAAGATGATCCTGAAACTTTCCCGGGCCCCTGATAACGAACTTGATGAGGGTTCTCAGGGTACTTCTATGGTTTGCAAAGCCTTTACAAGGGTTTTGTATGCAACCCTCAAAAGGAACCCCATACATTATCATAGACCCTATTCTAGATCCCTTACATAGAACCCTTTCAAGAACCCCTTAAAGAAACCCTGTTCTACTTATTAAGGCCCCGACCTTATCCGCAGCAAGGGGCCCCGGCCAAAGGAGCCTCCAGTGAGGAGTTACCAGAGCTTTACCCACACTTGAGGCCTCATGGGTGGTTGTCAAAATGATGGTCCCTTTTTGGGTCCCTATTATAGTACGGGCACCTATTATGTAGGGTACCCCCAAAAGGGACCATAATTTTGACAACCACCCTCCTGGGTATGGTTACAAGCACCTTAGTCTAGGGTTTGTGGTTGAGGCTTTAGGGTTTAGGGTTGTAAGAGCCTTAGTGCCTTAGTTTAAGGTTCAGGGTTTGGGTTTATGGTTATACGTTTAGGGTGTAGGGTTTGCGCACACTTGAAGCTTCATGGGTAATATAGGAGCCTGATTGAGCAACCTTGGGTCTTTATTAGGGCCCTGTACAACCCGAACAATTTGGGGTCGGAGATCAGGGATTCTTGGGGATTTGGGGAGTCGTCCGTGTAGTTACCGGAATGGGAAGTTCGTGGCTCGGGGCTAAGGCCAGTTATAGGTGTAACTCCCTACTGAGTCCGCTCAAGCCATGGCACCGCGCATTCTCATCACATTCTCCGGAACCCGTGGTGATGCCCAGCCCTATCTCGTGGCTGCACAAGCTCTGCAGGCAGCTGGTTTCGAGGTGATGACCGGTGGTAACGAGGATGCGGCAAGCTTGGCAGAGAGCTTTAACGTCCCTTTCCGTGCTACCCGGATGAGCGCTCGCGAGATGATGACGAACACGCTGCTGGTTGAGGCTATGGCTGAGCAGAGCATCCCAAAGATCGTGAAAGTACAAGAGCAGGTGATGTCCGAGGGGAAGCGACGAGAAGAGCTGGCGAAGTGGTACCATCTTTTGCAAGACTTCAAGCCACAACTGGTCCTCTGCGGTGGTGTAAGCCTCGGAGCTGTGCCACCGATTGTGCGAGAGATGGGCATCCCTGCCCTGTCTTTCTCCCTGCAACGAACGAGACCCAGCCGCTACTTTACGCCTTTCGGGTTCCCGAGAACGCAGCTGGGGCTCTTGAACCTTGCCTCCTGGCACTTCTTGCATTGGGTCCTCCTAAGAGCTTCTCGGAGGAAAGACGGGCCGGCTTTGGAGGAGTTCTTCAAGAAGCCCGCTAAAGAGGTCCTGATGTCTATCCAAGAGCTGAACGATCTTTATGCTTGCAAGGCTGCATACCCGAGCATCATAGCTGAGAGTCATGCTCTCCATGGCGACTTTCCAGAGGACTTCAACGAGAACTGCGTCCGGATCGGGGCGACTAGGTCCGCCAGTAGTACCGTTAACCTTTCATGCTTTTGGTGGGATTCCCTATTCAAACTGAAGAACTGCAGGAAAAAGCTTACCGTCATTATCAAGAGCATGGTGGGGAACCAATGTGAGCCGTACACTATAAACCCTCAGCCTTATGCCCACCTAGAGTCATTGTCGTTCCCTTTTGTGGCTTAACCAATTCTACATTTAGGATCCTTTAAAGCTACCCATAAAAGGAACTACAATGAGACTATAGGTAAACCCTAGGCTAAACCCTAACCTCATAGAGACCCTTAGGGGGGTAGGGGGCCTTAATGCCCATAATAAGGACTTAATAAGGCTTATTTAAGGAAGTTTAGTCCCCTACCCCCCGAAGGGTCCCTATGATAACGCGAAGGCGATGCTGCCCGCAGCCTCCAAGCAAGTGGGGCCGGAGTTCGGATCGACAGAGTTGGGTGCCATGGAGGCCTTCCTTTCTCAGGGCGAGGCGCCGGTGTTCCTCGGTCTCTTACTAATTTTAGGGTTCAGGGGTTTAGGGCCAGGGTTTAGGTATACCCTGATGCCCCATTGTTTTGGGTCCCCTAAACCCTAATTATGAAAGGGATGCAGGGGAAGCTGGCTCTTAAAGCCTTGATATGCAAACCATATAAATCCCTATAAAGCTCTTTCCCGCCCTCGTAACACCCCCCAAGGCGATATGCAGGGAACCTTGTATCAACGCCCTTAGCCAAAGAGGGCATACTTGGGAACTTGGCTTATGAAGCCCGCAGAACTAAACTCCAGCAGATCTCCCTACAGACCATAGAGCTCTCTAAAGAACCTAGAGAACCCTATACAAGCTTTTGCCGAAACCTTCTAATCCTCCGTAAGACTCTATTCAATGCTCATGAAGGACCCTAAACCCTAAATCCTAAACCCTAAATCCTAAACCGAGGTTCTTTGGTTACGGCTCGATGATCTGCAAGAACTCGAAGTTCATGACCCTGCTGAGCCTCAGAGCTTTGAGGTGGCTGAAGCCTCCGAAAAAAGGGGGGGGCCATTAGAGTAGAGTTTCCTTTAAAGGGTTCGTTAAAAGGGTCCTATAAAGGTTTACTATAAGGGGTATTATGGGGGATCTAATATAGGGGCCTTAATGATTAGAATAGGGTTTTGGGGCCCGCTATACTATACTTATGATAAGGAACTCCCAAGACAGTATTGGTATTTATGTAGGCCCCTACAGCACAACACAGAAAGGGTGCCGGTTTTTAGGGGTTTCGGAGGGGATCCGAAACCCTGATGGAGACTTCAGGTTTTCGGGGTGAGGCTCTGGGACCAGGTTTTCGGCCTGAACCCTCAACTCTAAGCCAAAGCCCTAAACTCTCTAATGTAGGAACCTGATTAAGAAACCCTGGGCCTTTATTAGGGTTCCTATTAGGGTTCCTTATATGAACCCTACTGTTTTGGGGTTATAGGCCCAGGGTTTCTTAATCAGGTTGTTACATTATACTACCATCTCTAAGGCTGACGGGTCTTCGTGGCATCTTCTGTGCAGCCTGGTCCGAGATGTCCCTGAGCCTTGTGGAGGGCGAAGAGGATGTGAAGGAGCTGAAAGACTTCTGCAAGGACCATGTGCTTCTGGGCTCTTAGGAAGGAACTCACTGTAAGTTGCTTATGGCATACCTTTCTTTGTTTTGCTTGACATGTTTCTTTCCTCATCATGGTGACTTAAGCTAAGTGCCTTTACAAGAACTCAGGCTTTTCGTGAAGTACGCACCACATGGAGTCCTCTTCCCACGCTGTTGCGCAATCGTCCACCATGGAGGCGCCGGCACCACGAATGCCTCTGCGCGGTCTGGCATGCCTACAATCATCCTGCCTCTGTCCTTCGATCAGTTCGATCATGCAGACATGGTTACTAGGCCATTCTTGAAAAGCATGTTTAGCTGTCGTATACTATAGTCACAGTCGTAAGAAGAAGCGTAAGCTACATGACTGAAGGGCCTCCAGGAGCAACCCAGGTTAACAAAAGTGGCATCGGCGTGGGCCTGAAGCCCATGCCTTCGTTGGCACCCGAGGAGATTGCGCAGGCCATCTGCACGTGCAGGGAGACCGCGGCCATTCGCGAGAAAGCTCGTGAGGTGGGCTTGGCTATGGAGAAGGAGCCATCCGAAAAGCAACAGGGGATTCAGCAAATCAGCCCTAGATGGGATTGATGAGGGTGGTGCCCGGACTGGGGATCAAAGTGAAGGAAGCCCTGAACCCTGAAACTCTAAACATTGACAAAACCCTAAACCCGAAACGCCTCAACCCAAAACCCTAAAACCCCGAATCCTTAGTAGGGAATCCTTTTCTTGTTTGGCTTTCGCTGAAGGTGTACTACCAGAAAATTGTGTTATATCATATTACATTTTAGGTCTTGTGTTATACTATGGAACCCCCTTCTTTCTTGGGTTTCACGGAAGGTATACTACTATGTCCTAGAACCCTAAACCCCAAAACCTTAAACCCTAAACCCCTTATCAAGGATTCCCTGTCACTGAAGGAGGATGGCCCAGGGGAGCTCGTCGACTTCGTCGCCGCTTACATGAAGGATTTCGTGGAGACTGGAAGGCGCTAAAGGGGGGGTTTTGAGGGTTTAGGAGTTCTAGGGTTTAGGGGTTTTAGGGGTTTTAGGGATTTTAGGGGTTTTAGGGGCCTTAGGGGTTTAGGAGTTCTAGGGTTTTAGGATTTAGGGTTTAGGGTTTAGGGTTCAGGGCCGTAGGGGTTTAGGAGCCCTAGGGTTCTGGAGTTCTAGGGTTTTAGGGCTTAGGGTTTAGGGTTCAGGGCCTTAGGGGTTTTGGGGTTCAGAGTTCTAGGGTTTAGGGTTTAGGGTTTAGGGCTTAGGGGGCCTTGAAAGGAAGCGTAACGGTTCCTACAAGGGATCCAAAAGTGTACTGTACGGGTTTAGGGTTGATTTTTTTGGAGTGTTTGGTTTAGGATTTCAGTGTTTTGGGGGTTTGGGGATTTGGATTTTTGAGTTTTGGGCTGTCCATAATGCATAATATATCCCTGGTGTGTGCGCCGTTATCTCTACTGAACCTCCATTCAGGCGGTTCTTTAGGGTTAAGGGTTCTTTGGGGTGTAAGGTTTTGGGTCTAGGGATTGTTTGGGCTTTTTTTAATTAGCGTTTTGGTTTGATGTTTAGTGGGGCTGACACTGGAAGGCATGCGAAGCTCCAAAAGGAGCTGCGGAGGCGTCGCTCAAGTTGGCTCCTCTGGTGCTTGCCATGCTCCTGAGGCAGGTGTGTCAAGCGGAGTATAGTATCTCATAACCTAGTATGTTGTTGTATCACATCACATTGCATTACATTCTATTGTATCACATCATATTGCATTACATTCTATTTTTTTGTAGTATAGCACAGTTTTATGGCATATTATAGTATATTATATTACATTTATCGTGTACCATAGGATTTTCCATCCCTTGCAGCCGCGCTTCAGTTTTCCAGCTTCGGCTTGGCTTTTCGCTTGCGAAAGGGGCCAAAAGACTTTCGTCGATGATGCCGTTCTTGCTGCAGGGTTAGGGTTTAGGGTTTAGAGTTTACGAGCATCTAATGGCACTACGGTATGCCAAAATATACTAGAAGATACCGTAATATACTGGAATATATTGCATTATGCTATTATGTAAGATAATACCACATAACAATGGTATAGGGCTTGCTTCAGGGCTTTAGGGTCTGCAGTTCAGGGTTTGGCACAGCCTCCGAGGACGCCCCCACTCCCAAAGCTCTCCATGACCTGGACCGGCTTCAATGCCATAATATAGGGGCTTAAATTTTTTGCTGCACTGTGTGTCTAAGGCCACACGACCTGTCGACGATGCTAAGGTAAAGCCCGATTCGCTTAAATAATTGCCAGTATTATTCCTAGGGTTCCTTATTATAGTGATAGTATAATAGGCACCATAACCCGATTGAAATTATTAAGGCCCCTATATTAACCCAGAGAGCTCAACCCCCATTGATAAAGGAGTATGGCTCAGCAACTATAGGGAGCTTGCTGCTAAGATTTGAGCTATATTCCTTATGTCAGAGGTTTCGGACTCTCTGGGATGTCCAACAACAGGCGACGAAGAGAGAGAGAGAGAGAGAGTCTCAACAGATTCAAGGCTTACCCTAAACCGTAAACCCTAAACCCTAAACCCTAAACCCAGACCACTAACCCTCAGCCCTGGCAGGTTTGGGTTTTGGCTTCGCTGTCGATCCTATACAAGGTCCTACAACCCAGAATCCCCGACAGCATGAAACCCCAAACCAAGACCCAAAACCCACAAACCCTTACAACGAAATCCTATACATGCATACCGAAAAAAATATACGCCAAATTCCTGAACTAATAAACCCCGTACTAGAGTTTAGAGTTTAGGGTTTAGGGTTTAGGGTAATCTAAACCGACGGCACAGGGCGGGCCGGGATCCCTCGTCGTAGCGCTCCGCGATGAGTTGAGACCTTAGCCGCCCAGTGCAACCGTTCCACATGTTCCGTGTCACGGCGCTTCCAGGCCTTTTCAGGGTTCTTAGGGCTTCACGGGTTTGTTCTTTGGGGATGGGTTGATATGTGCTCGTTTTTTAGGGCTCTTCTGGGTTTATAGGATTTCTTGGGAGTCCATTTGGGCCTACCGGCTTAGAGGCTCACTGGTGCATTCGAATACTCCTCATACAGTCGTATCATAAGATACCATATCATATTATGCGGGAATTTGCTCCAAACTCTATTATAATGGTTGAGGCCGATAATTCTCAGAGTGGCGCCTTTTGGCTGTTGTTGTTGTTGTTGTAAGCCTCTCGGCTCAGGTAAGGTCAGGCTAGTACAGCAGCCTTTTCCTTACTTGCCATGGCATTTGTCAGCGCCTGAGCAGTCCCGGTCCCAAGTCCGGGAGGGAGCTACCAGAATAACAGTCTTCTTGAAGCTCCTAGAGGTGAGGGTTGTCGGTTTGCGAAGCCGACAGGAGTCGAATCCAATATGGGCTCGGCGAAACAGCCTAGTGACTCAATCATTAAACCACAGCCTTCATGTAAGGGTAAAGGAAAACTTTCTTACCAGAGGGCAGTGAGAAAGGCTCTCCAGGAAGGGAGCGCGATGTACAA
>BGNK01004019.1:407-61303 GCA_003297005.1 Symbiodinium sp. clade A Y106
TACTCCCCCTAAGACCTCGCTGCCAAAGGCAAAGACATCGACGGTAGCACATCCAGGAACTGGATACATTGATATAACCAGCTCATCGGTAGCAGGAGCTACTCCGCTGCCTGGTGATGCGGTGAATGCAGGGGAGCTCATGGCAGCTCCTGGAATTCCGCTTTTGCGAGTGTCACTGCCTCATCGTCTCTTGTTCAATGTAGAGCTTGTAGTCCGCACGGACCCGGCAGAGTGGCCTTGAATCAGAGATATGTCTCAAAAGCTCGTCTAAAAACGACTCTGTTGAAAATGGGCCAGCTCTCACGCCACGCCTAAGAATGCTGAGGCCAAAATTGCCACTTTGTCAGCTTCTCAGATACAATGGGCATGCTTCACTTCCTTGTCAAGCCGCTTGAACACAAGATGACATTGGGAAGCATCTGCTGAAGCGCCTTAAAAGTTGAGTCTGTCTCTTTGTAGCCCATAGTCTGCAGCCTTGAGAGGCGGGACGTGAGCAGGCGCAGTCACATCGACGGCGCCCTGAACCGGCGCAGTAGCAATAGTCGGACGCTCGCACAAGCGAGGTATTCAGTTTCACACCAAGAATCGCCTCTCCCGGCTGCGTGTGAATGAAATATCATTATTCTTGTTGCTGCTACTGTTACTATTGTGGACGTCGTTGTTGTTGTTGTTGTTGCTGCTGCTTCTGTTGTTGTGTCACTGTTTTTGTCGTTGTTGTTGTTGCATTTGCTACTACCCTAATTGTAGTAGGGCTTAAAGAAAGCAGCAGGGTCTGCAGTTCAGAAAAGCAGGGGGGGTTAAGGGGGAGGGAGAAAGCAGCAAAGTTTGCAGTGTAGAAAAAGCGGNCCCCCCCCCCCCCCCCCGCCCATTTGCAACGAGGGGGCCCCTTCGAAGAGGGCTGCGAAGGCGATTTCGCAAGGGATTTCCTTTTGCATCTTGGAGAAGATACTTTTATTCTTTTAATAGTAGTAATAGTAATAGTAATAGTAATAGTGATAGTAATAGTAATAGTAATAGTAATAGTAATAGTAATAGTAATAGCAATAGTACGAAAGCAAAGCGTTAAAGCAGAGCAGCGCAGAAGCAGAGAAGCACAAAAGCTGAAAAGCAACAGGAAAGCAAAGGAAGAGGAAAGCAATCAACAAGAAAAACAACAAGCAATCAAAGCAGGGAAGAGCAGCAAGCGAAAACTTAAAGAGAAAAGCGAAGCAGAAAATCAGAGAAGCAGAAANACAAGAAAAACAACAAGCAATCAAAGCAGGGAAGAGCAGCAAGCGAAAACTTAAAGAGAAAAGCGAAGCAGAAAATCAGAGAAGCAGAAAAGCAGAGAAGCAAGACAAGCGGAAAAGCATAGAAGCAGCAAAGCACAGGAAAGCAAAAGCAGAGGAAAGCAAAAGCACAGAAACCAAAAATAACAAAAAATAGTAAAGCAGGGAAGAGCTGCAAGCAAAAACTTTAAAAAACAGAAAAGCGACGCAGACAATCAGAGAAGCAGCAGCAGAGAAGCAGAAAAGCAAGAGAAGCGGAAAAGCAGAGAAGCAGAGAAGCACAAAAGCAGAGGAAAGCAGAAAAGCAGAGGAAGGCAAAAAGCACAAAAGACAAAAAAAGTCCCCTTGAAAAACAAAAAAATCCTCAGATAATTACGATTCCCTTTCCAACCAGCCAAGTGCTGGAATTACCTTCCTGCAACAGGCAGAACCCTCACCCCTGCCGAAGCTCACAGGTCCCATAGCACAAAAAAAAAAGTTTTTCAAAGCCTCAGTAAGAACATCCAGATTCATAGGCAAAGCCTCTCAGGCTCTCGGGCCTGCAACTCCAAATACAGGTGTCCACCTGATCGCATGCACGCTCTTCCGACTATTGTTGTGGAAGCCCCACTATGCCCACTCTGCCCCAGATTGCCCCTCATTCACAATTACCTATGGCTCTTGTATCCCCGTCCTGACATGCACGGCACGACTCACGAAGCCCACGATGACCATATTTCGACAAGCAGTCTCTTGCACTATGTACGGCGAATGCTCCCTTGTATTTTGAGTCTACTGCGCTGTGCTATGTCTCCTATGTTCTGCCAAGCCAACGCAAGTTAAAGCCAAGCCATCTTACAGTCGGGATGCAAAAAGCCTGTGTCTAGCAGGAGACGGTCTTACAGAAAACCCTGCACGCCACAAAGCCTGTCTGACCCTAACTCCTGTGCATACAAAAGTACAAATTTATGAGATGGTTTCATGTATGTATCTGTTTAAGATGTAAAAAATACATACAACAGAGACCTCACGAAGTTCTTAAATTGTGCCAGGAAACAATGTAAACGATTGATTAGATATTAACGCTAAGCATGCGGACATGCAGATACAGGTATGCAAAAACCGCCTTTTGTGGATTTATATAGAAGTACATGTATATGCTTGCTGCATACTTTCTGGATAGATACACGCGTGCACACAGACACATGTGTGTGTGTGTGTGAATGTACGCATGCATGCACGTACGTACATACGTACATACATACATACATAGATACAATACAATACACTACGTAGACGTACATAAACATAGGCATACCATGCCAGAAAGGCAAACAGGCAACCAGACAGGCAGACAGACAGACACAGTTGCAAACGCAAATACATACACAGACACCTATGTATGTATATATATATATATACATATAACTATATAATTATATATATATACATGTACATACACAAACATATATACATATATACGTATACGCGTACACATACATATTTACTAGTTATTCACATACACATACATTGACCTACACAAATGCATGCACATGCTGCACATAGACATATTATAGATGCATGCATGTATGTATGTATGTGTTTGTGACACACACACACACACGGTGCATTACAACCATGCTGCTAATTCTGTTTCAAGCCAGGCACCCATTGGCTCCCTGCGCCCTCAGCGGTGCGGCTGCGGACCGGGCAGGGGTCGAAGCGGGCGGGGCGCGCAGGGCAGTGGGGGCGAGGAACGCCTCAGAAAAAGGCGACAGAGTGTATCGAATGCTTTCCGTTTAGTAAATAAAATCGTCAAACGGAGAATAAATCAAATTCTGGCGGAATTGTCTTTGCAACATTCTTCATGTACATGCCGGAGGAGTCTTCTTGTTAGCAAACAAAGCGCTGCAGGAGCCTCCCCCACGAAACAAGACTCAAGAACTCGCAGTTCTTGACCCCGGCAGCTGTGAGATTTGCTCATTTTCCCGGACTATTTCTTTTCAGGGTTTTTGCCACAGCCGACCTCCGCTGTGCCCAGCGCCAGGAGCGCGCAGCCAAGGCGTTTCAGCGCCATGGCGAGTCCTTTTCTGGGGCCCCTGTGAGCCTGGCAGAAGCGACGCGCGATCCACGCGAGATCAAAGATGGGGAGCACTGATCAGCATGAGCATCTACTTTCGGTCTCAATCAGCTTCTTTTTCCGCACGTCAGAATGGACAACGCGTGTCGGAGGCATTCCCAGGACATGCGAATTCCCGAGTACCACAAACCTCTGGAACGCCCATGACTGTTTTGTCACAGGGCTGCTAAGTGGCCTGCTGCCTCTAACTCTCCGAGGACAACCTGGCATCGAGCTGGCAAGCTTGCAGCGTCACCGCCACAGCAGCTTCATGTGCCCAACACTGAGATGCAGCTCATCCCTGTGAATTTCGAGGCTTTAGGGTGCCTCGAGCCCACCCCTCAGCAACAGGCCAGGAGATCGTCGATTCTGGCCTTCGCATCTCGGAGCTGCAGTCCATGCGTCCTGTCAAGAATACCACTGCTACGATGCGAGGAGCTGTCTCAGCTGAAATTCCTCGAACAGCGGATAGCTGGATAGCTCGGTTGAAAAGCGGTTTGAGTTGCAGAATCGTTCTTGGCAGAGGCCCGGACCGGCCTTGGAAAGTCCTTCTCGACGACGAGGCTGCTCCCCTCTCGTCGGAAGCCCGCAGCCTGTGAGCTGAGGCGTGTTCGCTGCACTTGCAAGTCTGACCCAGAAAGCCAGTCGGCACCTCCAGAACGGCCACAGCTCCTTCCAAGCTTTCGACGCTGGTCCTCCACCCACAAGCATTTGCGGTTCATTTTCAATACAAGTTATCCATACCAGTTTTGAGGGAATCCCGAGGCATAAGACACATGCCTGCATGAATTGGATCTCTGCGAGAATGCCACCCTACAAAAGCCACGTTTCTTGACAAGGCCTAGTTGGGCCGCACCTGAACCTTCCAGCAGCGCAGTTGATGCGATGGTATTTGGCTTCCTGGCGAGCACAGGATCCTCTGTTCACTCAGATGCGTAGATTCGTCAGACCGCTCAAGCGAAAGCCCTGCGACTCCGGGAGCTCCCCAACAGCACTAACATGTCTTTGCATGCTTAAGCAAGGCGCCTGTGGGTCAGTCACCAAGTGGCCAACGCAGCCACTTACAATCCTGCAGTTGGCCGACACAGCGACAGACTTTCAGCACTCACACGTTGGATGCGGTGTCGAATCCTTTTGGGACGCCTTCCTACATGCAAAACCTCATACACCCGCTAGGTCCAATCTGCGCGCCATGTCATTCCCGAAATGAGCTCTGGAAATCTGAATGTCGCTCTTGCTGCTTACATAAACTGCAATATTGAAGAAACTCATCATAAGAAAAATGCAAGTTAGAACCCACGTAATCGCTTGTAGAATCCTTTCGACTAGAAGCCCAAGACCCCGGCCCAATATTTAAATTACCCGTCAGTACACATAGCTCTTACCTTCCAGCATGCATCCCAGAATCCCGACAGTGTCCCGCACGGGCCTTAGCCCAGCAGCCAATGCTGCGGGGTCTGCCTAGCAAAGCATGCGGAAGACGAGCTCAGGCCACCCTTCTTGAGACTTCTTGAGTTCTCCATTGAGAAATCTCGACTCGAGATGGGCTGTTCGTGGTTCCGAAACATGCCGAACACGAAGACTTCGCTTAAAGGTGTGCCTCGCGGTAGCGTTTCCGGAGCTCTTTCAGTGCCTGGACGACGGGGTCCGCGGCCTGCACTCGGCCCGGAGACACAGGCTTGCCAACGACAAGTCTTCTTCACTTCAACAACAGCCTTGCGAACGATTTGAGGGGCCGCAGCTTGGCAACGATGACCATGGGCTGGCTAAGACATCATCTGTACTGCACATGACCGACGTCAAAACTGACAACCTGCTAAAGCTCTTCGGCATCCTATGATCCCGCAGCTGGCCGTCTGCCTTGCCCTCCACAGCTCCTCTGGGACTTGGTTCCGCCGGGGGCCTGGTCGGAAGAACCGCTGTTTTCAAAGACTCCGAAACTTAAACGGCAAGCTAGAATCGAACGCTGCCAACCTTACTGGAACAGTCACTATCAGGCACTGTTGTTTCGAGTTTATGTGTAAACTCCAACACGATCCGTTTGCCCACGAATTGCTGGCGGCACGGCGTTGCAGAAGGTGCTGGTGGCTCCACCGCCGGAGGCACCGCCACTGGTGGAACTGCAGGCCTTTCTTCTGCGAAAAGCCAGAAGCATCCTTTTACATGGAGTTGCATGTAGTCTTGGTTCGAGAGTATGGTATGTATGCGTGCATCTACAGGCACATTCTGCATGCATTAATCCTGGATGAGGGTGGCATGGATAGAGCCGAGGCACACCCACAACCCCTAGGGTTGATCTACGGTGCTGCCTTCTTACGGTTGCCATTTGGGTTCTCGGGACCGGGGCTGCTAGGCTGCATGCAATTACGAGATTCTTGACGCAAAGAAACAGTCGGATCACTGCAATCCCACACCTTCGCCTGCTGCAGACTAGAGCAGGGCCAGCAGGAGCATCTGCTCGCTCTGTGAAAAGCTCAGGCCCGCTCGCAGGCTCAGGCTGCATCTGTGGCAGAGTAGTTTTGGTTTCGGTGTTTAGCTTTTGAAATCAGGGGATCTCCGGGAATCTAGCCAAGGCTGCGTGGCCATGGGATGCAAAGTTACTTCTCAGGCCCCGCACCTCTGCAGGCGGTGCAGGCGCAGGGCCAGAGCCCGAACCGGCAACCTAAGCACAGAGGACACCCAGGACCGGAGACGGTCATCTAAGGCTTCGGCCTTGAAGCGCCGACAGCATTCCGACGCTCATGAACACTCTTAACTCAAAGACATCGCGTTGCGACCCACATGCTGCAATGCGCATGACTCACGGTGCAACTCGGATTACCACGTCGCCACACACAAGCCACACTTGAATAGCAATCTGCGGCAACTGAGGTAACCCACTCTCCGAACAGGGCAAGCCCACGGAAGCGCTGCGTGAACCCATTCGCGTCGATTGGTTGGCTTCTCGGTAGCTAAACGTCTTCATAGGCCGGCTGCTAAGGGAACAAGCCCAGAAGAAACCTTAGAATGGTGGCACGCTGCCGGCTAGCGGTCCCCGAAATCGAAACTGGGTGTGTCGATCAGGCAGCTTAAACAAGGGAGTTGACGATCAATGTCAAACACCCTTTGGTGATGTACTTCTACTCGAAAGTGAACAGCCCTTTGCTGCTTAGAAGTTTAAGGCCTGCACGCCGGTGCCCACTTGCGCCGCCAGATGGGACAACCTTCCCCGTTGCTCGTTTCAAAGGCTTCCCCTTACAGATGGCTGTAGGCCTTAGAGATTCGCTGATTTTTCTGGAGCACGCGGCACGACTACAGTAAAGTGGGCATTTGAAGGTGTCAATGCAGGCTGCTGGTACAAGAGCAGGGAACTGGGCTGAGGAAGATCGAAAGACTTCTTTTTGAGGGCACCTATGCAATCATGGCCGATGACGATCCCAAGAGGCAAGCACCGTGGCACAGGTCCAAGCTATCTCTTACTGGGTAGGATTTATCAGGATGTAATTGAGACAGCTACTTATCGTTGCATGTCGCGCTTAAGCTGTTCCATGTGAGCTGAGGCACGGTACGGCGGGAGCTACAGGAATGTCTTCGAGCTCCTCGTCGTCGTCGTCAGGCGGCCGAGCAGGCCTGTTAGTGAGTGTGTGAATGACATCTCCCACTGCAGTTGGACCTGCTACTGGTTCACGTAACTGCAAAGTACGACTTAAGCATGTCGGCTTTTTCACAAAGGTTTGTGGGGCCTGGAAACGCTCGATAGACGCTTCACTGACTTGCTTCACTTGGGGCAGGAGCCTCCAAGCCTTTGGAGCCCTGCCCGGTGAGACCAAGGATTCGGCGGTCGCGGTGCAGGCGCCACAGGCGCTGCGGGTGCCGCAGAAGGTGCGGGGGCTGGGGCGGCCTCGCTTCACTGCAAAGGAAGCTTCAGGGTTCCTGGCCGTACAATCAGGCGCCAAGGTCGAAGACACCCATACCGATACCAGGAATTTTCTGCGCTAGAGTTAGTTTCTTTTAGGCATATTGTGGAGGGTCTCCTGGTCTACATAGCCCAAAACGTCCAAGTGCAGGAAGGCTCACTATCCAGGGCAGAAGCAATTGGCTGTCAAACGTCCGAATCCTCAAGAACACGCAGGGGTAGAACCAGCACCTCCACGCCGGCGAGCTGCGCAGAGAGGTCAGCTAACCTCACGCTGCTGCAGCTGTGCGCTCAATGGATCGTCCTGGCTGCTTCCTTTTTTCAGACAGAGTATCGTGTGCCTTATCGTCCGACTGACCGGAACCCCTGACACAGCTGGTAGACACTGGTAGCCTGTGTCCAGCAAATGCACTAGGCACAAAGGCCGACATGAAGACCAGCTCCATTCAAAGGTTTACATCTCAAGTCTTCTGAAGGCTCCTAACTGAGGGTCCCGGCCCCATGGGTGGTGCGACGCAAAAGTCTTCCTCTTCCTCCTCGCTGTCATCCCTGAGAGGCCATGCATGGCTTTCCGCCACAAGATAGTGCTATTGGCCGACGCTTCATGGCCTGCAGCCCCGACAGTCGCGGAAAGGTGCAAAGTAAGGTCATGACCGTGCCACGGAGCAAAGAAGATTTCTTCTTTCTAGAAAAGCACGTACTTTAACGTCACCGGAAGCTCAAGACTCAACGATTAAGTTTGAATCCTCAAGGCCCAACACTGCCATCCTCTCAACTCTTGTGCCCACAGAGCCTTTGCTTGTTCAGGCGTCTTTGACGGGCTTTGGCCTGTGGTTGCCGGCCGTCGGCTTCGCCGGGTTGGGCGGTTTACAGGGTCCTGAGTCCTGAGGGAGGGGCTTCGGGTTTTGTTTCGCGCCATCTACCTGGGGACTTGCGACAATGATCGTCGAGTCCACTGCATCATTTTGTTGAAGACTCTAAGCCTTCACATCTACCGAAGAATGGTGGGACACACGAAGAGGCTTCTCGACCACCTCAAGAAGCGGATTTGGTACGAGCATCCAGGTTTGCAGCGACATCCAAGCCGCTGTGCTACTTGCAACATGTTCTCTGGCTGCCCTGACATAGATCCTGCATCTGATGGTCTTGCAAACACTAACAGGATCAGTCGATTGTCCTTGTCCAACCAACTCCTGACTCTAAAGGTCGCAAACAACTGAATTCACATCCAATCCGCACCAACGTAAACTCGAGCCTTCTCATCAATAGCTTCCGTGGCTCAGCATTCCTATGCCTTGAAACTGTCTTCCGCTCCCAGCAATAGGCCTGCTCCTCCTCCATCTTCTGCTTCTTCCTTTCCAGGGCCTGCTGGCAGTGTGGGATTCTCAACCAAACGCAGCAATGAAACTCCTTCTGCACCACCTCCGTTCTTGTAGAAGCCTTACTCTACTCATCTTCCATTTAGAGTCTCGGATTGATGGCGGGTTGACGCTACACCGCTACACGGCATCGCATCTGCCTGCGGAAACCCAAAAGCCAGGGTCTTTGGTCCTTGGAGCCCCGGCTTTCCAATCGCAGAACAGGAAGAAATGTCGAAACTCAAACGGCGCGGGGTGTAAAGCGCCAACCATAGCCATGACCCCTTCCGGAAGCGGAACTCCGCTCTCAAGCACTGCACCCATCTGCACTACTCTGCACAGCCGGAAGAGGAAGCCCTTGTCGCGCTGTAAGGCCTGCTTTTCTGCAGTGGAGCGCTGCTCCTCTGCGAGGCGAGCCAGGCCCTGCAGCGGAAGCAGCGGAAAGGAAAGATCTGTCAGTTTTCCTGGTCCTCTACTAGCTGCTACTACTACTACTACTACTACTACTACTACTACTATGCTGCTGCATAGTGCGGAGTGTTGCGAAGTTCCTTACGTGTTGAACCTGCCTTTTGCTTTTCGGCCGCGCACTTTGGCGACCTCAGCTCTGCCCCATTAATCACCTGTTCGTGGTCTTCAAGAGCAGAGAGTTTGTTTGTGTTGTGTCTCCTTCTCGAATCGTCAGGCTCTTTCAGAGCAGCCTTGCCGCAGCGACCAGCATGAGAAGCCAGTATGATCTGAAGATAAATGCGCTTGCCGAGATACTTGCCGTGAAAGACGCCCCGCAAGTAGCCGACAGCTCTTGGAGATAGTTGCCATTTGCCAGGTGGCCTGAGCATAGCACCACAGCTCCCCCTCCTCCGGAGTTGTGACATCCCGAATTTGCTTGTACCAACCCGCCCCGCGCGAAATCAGCGGAATCGTAGGTGTCCAGGATGCTGCCGATGCAATTCCATGCCACCGCAGCTGCATCGCCGGGACCTCCCTGAAGACTCACGGAGCGAAAGCCAGCGCTGTCCGACGAGCAGCGGTCCAGGCAGCCCCGACAGTGGTTCTCGGTAGCGGTTCTAAGGTTGATCTCCGTGTGCGGGTCGCCTTCGCAGTTGTCTGAGCTGTACAGACGAAGCATGGCCGCCACGCTGGAATCCACGGAAAAAGTGGTCGTCGTAGTCGTTGTCGATGACGTCGTTCCATCTGCCCTGGTGCCCCTCAATCGAAGAAGCGTCATTAACCAAGCAGCACGGCGAGAAGCAATTCCATATGAACCAAGCAGCACGGCGAGAAGCAATTCCATGGCTCAGGTAACGAAGCTCAAGAGTCCATTCACTCCAGCTGCGGTCCACCCTACCATCGTGACAAGTATTTTAGCCCTTGAGCGACAGAACCCGACCGAAATGCCGTCAACCTTTGTGCTGGAACTCGAAGAAGGAATCGAGAAATCGTTGAGGATTGGGACACAAGCAGCACCACCTTGTTGTAAGTCTCCTCCTCCTGCTGCCGCTTGCGTTCCTCGGCAGCGATCCTTTCGGCCTGTGCACCAAGGCTGTGAAGCTGAGGCTGCTAAGGGAACAACACTGTCCGCACAGCCACATGGCTAGCTTCTCGAAAACGGGCCCACGCGTTTCCGGTTGCCCGGTTCTGTGGCTTCGTGTAGATCGGGGTTTGGATAGACGATGGTATTACTTTGCAAGCTTCAAGCTTGGCGGACCACTTGGCCATGGAAGGCTCTGCGACGGCGTGTGAAGATTCATGCTTCGGCGGGGGCGAAACTGCGGCTCAACCAGAGCTGTGAGCGACAGTCTGTGCAAGTATCCTCAGAGCAGCAGAGCCCTTGACCCGAAACTCGAAATCCTCAAACCCCATGCAGGCCCCGAGCGAGAACACCTGCAGGGCCATTGCCTAAATATGATGCAACCTCTGGGCTGGCCTCTCTTTTCCGGAGATCGGCCTCTCTCTCTTCATCCTGTGTACTCGGCAACGTGTTTATGGTTTCCAGGGGAGGAGGCTACGGCCCAGATTCAAATTGTAGCCTCGCCTAACATGCCTCCCTTTTCGGATGTGTTGTGCGCTGCCTTTGCCTCCGCCTCGGGTTGGCTGAAGTTGGTGGATATCCTTCTCCAGCTGAAGAGGCTGACTCAACTCAATTTTCTTGCTCCCCGAGACCCCGTCGGCCCGACCCCGTGCTCAACTGAGGCAGTCGGCTTGCCTGGCGCCTCTGCTGGGCCGGGTCAGCAGTGAGGAGCGTTTCCTCCATTCCAGGATTCCATCACCGTCGTTTGGAGCATGGCACTCGGTAAACAGAAAACTAGACGCGTCCACATCTTGCAGACCACAATGACCTGACGTACGTTCTACAACTAGTCAGGAAAAATACACAAAGGGTCGTTACCTTTCGGTTCGTCCAGAGGAAGTCTTGTCGATGGTGGGGAAGAAGGAAAATCACGGCTATCATAAACTCATCCCATGGCCAGTCATGGAAACCCGTTCGCATCGGCGCGCGCACGTCTTCATCGGCACGGCCTGCAACAAACACAGAAGCAGGACCCCTTGTGACCAGTCATTATCCCTCCAGCTTCGAGCGCCGGCTGCAAGCAGCAGAAACTCCGGCCATGGATGAATTTTGCTTTTGGAGTCAACAGTTAACCCTAGGACGGTCTGGTTGCGAAACCAACAGCCTGCATTTGTGCACGGACTTGAGAGCTGTGCAATGAAGCCGTGCGTTCTGTGTGTCACGTCTCATTTTTTCAATTGCATCTCCGTGGCCTCCACCGAAGAAGCCTGTGGCAAATGTCCCAGTTGGTGCTGCTGCTGCAGGTATAGGTGCAGGTGCCACTGGCACTGCCGGGGCTGCAGTCTGGAACGGGGCATGCAGTGGCCGCGCAGCCGCGCGCTGCGGCTCAGGTGCCTGGGAATTCGGCGGCGCGAGTGCAGGCAAGCGGACGAAAATCCCCAGGGCGACAAGCACTATGTAGCAATGACGATTGCGAGCCCTCAACCATCAACGCCCGCACCCCCCTCCCATCTGAGGCGCGGCACTGCTCCCTCGCCTACCAGGAGGTTCAGTGCCTGTGGGCGGCAACATGACAACCAGTAGCCGATGTATGAAAGTTGGAGTCATCTCTTGTTCACACACAGATCCGACTTGAGGTCGCTTGCAGCAAGGAGTTGCCTGTCAGTGGCCCCACGCTTGACCAAGGAACTAGCTGCGAAGCTCCGACTCTCTCACCTCTCTGAAGAAGCTTTCGACCAATCCCAGCGCTTGGACTTGGGACCAACCTTCATAGCACTGACTACAGAAATATGAAAAGAAACACCTGGCTGACTTGAAAAATGTGTCTGCGGAAGAGAGAAGCTCTGTAGAGCCTCAGAACCCTTTACGCTCGTTGAAAAAAACGCTGCAGCCCAGGCCTCGCTCAGATTCCAGCCATTGGCCCGCAAGACCTGCCGAGGTGGCTTTGGGATACCTTTGCATGTCCTTCAACCGGGTCAATGTCAATGTAGATATGTACGTACGCGTCTATAGGAAGGTAGGTAGGTACCAACCCACCCTAGTAGGCGGAACTACGAGGCTCCCAGTGCCGTTCCAAGGCGATGGGGAACTTGGCGAACATCGAATTCGTACTTCCACCACGTGCCGGTGCATCGTCTTCCCGTCACAGCCCCGCAGATTCCGTGTTTTTTTGGGGGGTTTTGCGACTCACAAGACGTTTTCGCACCGCAGTCCTCGAAGTCATGCCATGGTCCCTTTCTTTCGCCAGGGCCGTGATGCAGGGGAGCTGCCATGGTCCCTCTATCTTTCTTTCTTTCTGCAGGGCGTAGGGGTCGTCCATGCGACCCTCAGGCCTTCGGCCCGCCCAGCCCTCACTATCTCTCTCTCTCTGTCTCTCTCTCTCTCTCTCCCGGGCATGAGGGCTGGTCAAAGCCCCCGGGCATCTTGCCCACCCGATGTTTTATCGGGTAAAGGGGAGTGAAGAATCATTGCAAGGCTAAGGCCATATAATCTACGGTAGCTTTATTGGCATGACCGTACACTCTCACAGAAACATGCCGGAGTCAGTATTGGATTCCCCCGATCTGCACCAAAGTTCAAGATGACAATAAATAGTGTTAGCCATAATCAACATATCTCGAGGGCACTGCGGGAGAGAATACTGACACGTTTCCCCGTTCACTCTGGCATAGTTGAACGAATTGCAAGCTCCAGGGTGACAGCAGCGTGCATCAACACATGGAAAGTAAGAAGCTAGCAAGCGAAATAGAGTCTAAATGCCTTCCCCTGGATGCTTGGATGCGGATGGGACTTGAGGCGAGTCATTGAACCGATGGCCTGTTTGTACGAAACAATGACACAGCAATCGATGCGACCCTACAGGGATAACATGCGTCCACAAGTTAAGGCGTTGGCCAAGATTCGACATCGCTTCTTCCCTGCACTACAGTACAAGGTAGTAGAAACACTGTAAGAAAAGACTGCCGGTCCCTCTATCTCTCGCTATCTCTCGCTCTATCTCTCTCTCTCTCTGCCAGCAATCTTTCTCTTTCTCTCTACTCAAGTGCTAGGACCTTAGCCACTTCGAGCTATTTGAGCTGGGTGCACGAACAGCATCCCTGGTACGGGAGTGTGGCGAGAGCGCAACCGTTCGGAATTGCGGACGCGTGGCCACATTGTTCGGGGCAAACAGAATACGAAGGAAAGCAACACCGAAGAGGAATTATCACAACAGAACTTGACAAAACTAAACATCATCAACAAGAGCACTACCACCAGCAGCAGCACTAGCAGCAGCAGCCGCAACAGCACAACGCGGTTTGAAATGGACCACTCCTTCCAGAAACCTGTCCAAAGCTGTGCCAAAGCCCATTTCAAGGTTTACGCTCCTTGAGTTTCTTCGCTCTTGAGCCTGAGCTCCAGCCCACTTAGCCCACTCGCACAGCTAAATGCAGGAGGCATACACACACACACACACCACCATAAAGAGAACAACCATACCTGCGTAATCCTTGGTGCAGAGTGGGGTACAGTCTTTGCAAGTCTGCAAGCTATATCCCTGGTCCCCTTCTTGTTCTGGCCGGCTGCTTCGAAGGCCAAAGCCGAACCTCCTCCGCCAGTGTGCGGTCGGCACCCGGGCCAAGGGCTTCCAACAGCCGATCGAGCCTGGACATCGGTAACAGGAGAAAACAAAACGGTGGGACTGGCAGTGGCAAATGCCAAGAAAAGTCAGCATAAGGTTTAAGCTTTCGCAGTTGGGACCGGCTGTGGCGGTCCACACAGGACCATCGCAATCCCTCAAAGCTTCAAGTCTTAAGCTAGCTCACAATCTTAGCCTATAGGGTTTGCTCGCGAACTTTCTGGAGTGCAGCTCTGTTGCTTAGCGGCCTAACAGCTCTCAAAGTCTACCCCGTTAAAGGCTGGTGCCACAGGATTAATTAGCGCATGGACCAGAATGCTTTGGATAGAGAGCTTGAGTTGGTGCAATGGTGCAACTGAAGCCGCACAGCGCAGCTCCAAGGTTTCAAGCCCAAATCCTCATCCGAAACTCCCACTTCTCGCGAGTCGAGCAATCGAACGGAGGTTGAATGGTATCAAGTTAGTGTTTGCGAACACGTGGTGCTTAAGGCGAAGGCTTCTCGTTGTTGTCCATCCGCTCCGACGCTCAGCGAGGTTGGGCATGAATCATCTTTCTCGTGCGGTGGGCTGTGAGGGCAAGAAACTTATGGGCAGATCTGCCGTGCAGGTTGGGTCTGAGGCGTTGTTTGGCGTGCGGTCGGAGAGAATCTAGCTCTGATCTCATCATCGGTTTGCACTACAGCCAAAATTCGGAGTGGAAGGAAATGCATCGAAGTGGCCCGGAAAACTATTTTCCGGCATGTGGATCTGGCGACCTAACATGAGTTGTCTTATCACATGGGCATGCTCGGGTCTGGAAGGGATTGGAAAGCATGCATCCGCACAACTGCACACCCAGTTCGCAACTCAGTATCCAACGACAGACGACGCTTTCTTCGTCGACATCCGGGTTGGCTGCAGGCCGGCTCCAAAGCAACACAACGGCGTCCATGCTTCAAACCCTTCAAAATCAGCATGGTCAGGCCCAGAGAGGCCATCCTAACATCTACGCGGCTCCAGAACGCCTCAGTTGTCTTGAGTCTTGCGTTCTCCGACCTTCAAGTTCTGATGTTGCGTGTGTTTTGTGTTGCTTACAAGATCAGCGGAGTTCTGGGCTCGATGTCTAAAAGCGTTGGGGGCTATAGCCGGTCTGGAAAGAAAGTACATCCTTTCGCTACGATTCTACCATTACCCGCGGCACCTGCAACCTCCAAAAGGTCTTTCCAGGCGGCTATTTGGCGTGCGGACACGCTCGTGCGACATGGAAGTCTCAGACGAAGCCTTCTGCGCTGGCTTAGCGCGCCTGCCTGCGGACCTGGGTCGGATCCGCAGTTCCCGCAAGTTCACGTGCTCCGCACTGCGCTTCGCACCGCGCTTCGCACGGAGCCGGACTCTGAGGCTTTGAGGCTGCACTTTTGGCTGCCTAAGCACTTTCCAAGGCCAAGAGGAATCCCTATAGAATGTAACAGTGTAACAGCACTGCACAGGGCCGAACTCCAAACGGCACCCGATAGGATTCTAAGCCTGGAAGGCCTCTAAGTCGTTGGGGGGGCTCTGCCGCTTTCGTCGCACCTGTGTCTGACGTGCTGCCAGGGGACAGGCACGGGTCTGCCTTCGTCCCGCAGAGTGGGCAATCATCTCCGAAGCCCAGCTTTCGGGATGGTTGGACTTGTTGATACGAGCTACCAATAAGATCTGGGGTGTGGGGTCTGCATGGAAATTTGGAGCTCCATTTTGCTCGGACTGCTTCAAAGCTGAGGTGTGAGCAGTTTATAAGTCCGTGTAACTCTGTCGGACGTTTTGTGCAAAGCAGGCTTCGGGCTGAGATCTTGCAACCCAAACTGCACCCACTGCGTTCCAAGAGATAGTCTCTAGGTCCTAGGTGCTTCCTTCGGAAATGAGGAGACCGAGCCTGGGACCCTTCTGATGATACTAGTAGCTTGGCCGTTTGCCCCTGAAGATGTGGTGAACTCCATGCTGCAGTTAGGTTTTGTGCCGAAGCTCTTGGGATCCCCGGTCCGTCCGCTCTCAGGCTTCCTCGCCATCCTTGGCGTCGCTCTTGTCCGCCTTCTTCTTCTTGGCCTTCTTGGGATTGGCCTGCAAACCAAGAGCTGATTACTGCGGTCGGGGAGAGAGCAGCCCAAGGAGAAGATGATTATCATCAAATTCACACAGGGTTGTCGACACAAAATTTGATCTGCTCTCGGACTAGATCTCCAGGTTATTAGCAACCCGAGCCGAGCATGCGGGCAAAGCTCCAAGCCATGCGTTCAATACTTTCAAGGCTGGAGATGCTGGGTGGTGGGCTGAGGTCGCCAGCAGCTTCTTCATGTCCTCACTCTTTCGCGACTACAACTGCCGACGACTGCGAGACACGTGCTGGCTAAGTGAGAAGTGCATCATTCTTCTGGTGCACTGTCGATGCCACTTGCATACCTGTCCTCGTCCACGACAGAGAGCTCTGATGCGGCCTCATGTGCGAGAGAAGCGTTGAAGCGGAGAGACAAAGTCAGCCAGAGAGCGAAGCACTGCATCGCAGACGCTCGCTCAAGGCGGTGTCCAGCCTGCTCCTGGAGCTTGCCCAAGGCGAGGCCCGTGATCTTTTTCGTGCCGCCAGGCAGCAAGAGCCTCTTGTAAGCACATGGACGGCTCTCGTAATGGCGGAGACGCTGCTGGTGGTGAAGACGAGGATGGATGCCGCTGCTGATGACCGTGATGGTGATGGTGAAGATGACGGTGATGATAATTGTGATGAACATGACCCGCTTTCAGACAGTATCACTCAACAGGCGACGTTGACCTCCAGAGCCCGATCCGAAGCTTGGGCACCCTTCAATCGGACAAGAATGACACGAAGCCTGGCTGACTCTCCCAAACCTCTGAAGCCGTCACACGAACCCAGACTAAGCGCACGACAGTGTGAATTTAAACTGCGCAACAAATTCCTCAGGCGTCTTCTGGAAGGCAGCAGAGCTTGTGGGGTGCGTTTGTGAGTTCGACAGGTTCAGTTCGAAACCGGAGGTAAAAAGTCCTATCACAGCAGCAACTTGTAGCCGAGACATGCTGTGTATGACACTTAATCTAGGCAACATTCACAGTGACGGCGCATCCCCGTGCCCTCCAAACGGGGTCTGGGGGTTCGAACATTTGCGGCACTATCAACGAAAGCGCATGCCTGTCTCCATCTGGTCTTGGGTCAATTATGGTCAGTCTCTGAGCTGCAGGTGGGCGGCACTGTGCGCTTCCTTCAGCACGGGATACCTCAGCTGCTAGATTTGCCAAGTTGCCGTGGACAAGCAGAGTCTCTGGTAGGTTGGATGAGAGACATCAATGCTCATAATGGTTCTCTGGCTCGGACAGTCTGTGAAATAGGATCCTATGGTCGGATATCAGAATGAACCTATTGAAACGCAAGGAAAGGTCACGCGATATTATCGCTGGATGTGCGACAAAGGTGATGAATGGTCGGAAGGGTTCTGAAACCCATGTGCCGTTTGCATCAGTAGCCCCTGTGTCGACTGAGCTTGCTGGCGCTGAGACTTTAGTCCTGGATTTGTCGCTGGACTCTGGCACTTCGTAGTTGTGGGGTCCCTCCTTTCCCCCCTCCCACCGTGTGCAAGATGTGGGTCAACATGGTGCCCGGCTGACCAGCTGCCGGAAACGAATCGACACCGTGAAGGACTCTAAGGAGCGAGGCTACGGCGGCTACGGGCCACGGCCGGTCTGAGTCTGTGCACACCACAAGCGGGAAAAAAAACACGTCGAGGCCTCTTCTTTTTGTGGGTACCCCACAAAGGCCACGGCTCGTCGAGAAGCTCGTGCCGCTTCGCCTCGGAGACGCCCACTCGGGCCACCTGACAGCAACGACATGTCAGCGACACTCCCAAGCGTCTGACTGTTTACAAGGTGATTGCAGCACCTGTTCGTCTTCAATGGCCCGCAAGGTGAACGGCAAAGCAGGAAATCGTCGATTCACCTGACGGCTCTTGCATCGACAAACATGTTGTCACGGAGACTCTCACACCAACGACCTGCAGCTACAATTGTAAACCACGACTGTGGCACACCCCAGCTCCTACATGTCGCACACTCGTTCACAACTCACGTTTTCCTGGGAGTCTTTGTTTTAGATTAAGCTGAGAAGGCACATCACTCACACGAACAGTCACACCCCCGTCGAACATGTGGCTGGTGCAGCAACACGGAAGTTTGGATGACATCTGTAGCTTTGTCGACCTATTAGCGAGGATGGTGGGCATTCACATCGCCTGCACTGTCCTAGCAAGCTTTCACAATCACGTCCATGCTTTGGCCATGTCGGCAGTCCCGCCTCCGAGATGAACTGCCTCGCCTTCTGCGTCTTGAGGCTATACATATTTTCAACCTCGCTAGGAGCAGAAGCGGGAAGTTAGAAAACAAGCTTTGCAAAGCGAGTGTCCAATCTTGGCCGGCGGCCGCTCGCTTGTAGACGGTATTTCTGAGCTCAGTCTCTTTTCCTTTACCTGGCATGAGACCCCTGGAGCTGCCAAAGTCTGGCGCTCTTTTGCAAGTCTCTGCATCCTCGAACTAGCTTACTGCTCGCGGGTGGGCTGCAGGCTGAGCTGTCAAAGCTCTATCGTGCTTTGGTAGCTGCTCGGAGACATGCCCTTGATGGCAACACATATTCCGACAGCCCTGATCGAACCCAACGCGACACTTTGCAGCTGAGCCTTCGCCGGTGGACATGACGACATCGATGCTGTATACCTCGTTCAGTTCGAACTCAAACTCCTCAACCTGCAAGGACACATGGCAAGTTGTCACCGGGAATAAGCAAACTCGCACCGAAGGTCAAAGTACATGTTGTGGTGTATGTTGGTAGTTGTCACTGTTCATGCTGCAGGTGGGAAGCTAAATACGCAGTTTGGGTGCTGGGCTACTGGATGACCTCACGTCTCGTTTCAGGTATTTCACACCTTCTTGGCGAGGTGAGGAGGGGGAGGACTGTTAACAAGGACGGCAACATGTTAGCACTTGGCTTCCCAACCTGTCAGGGTTTTGCTTGACATATAGAGTACGCGGGCCAGTCGAAAGACAGAGCCCCTTTGCACAAAAGAAGCTGGACACACTCAGTAAACACTCACCTTACGAACCTTACCAATGCATAGCTTCGGCATCGGGGCTTGCAACGCTCCCGTTCGCAGGCGCCTTCTCTTCCGGAGTTTCTGCGCAGATGATGGTGCGGTTGCCATCGATAACGTGCTTCTTCAGCTGGTGGGAGAGAACTCCTCAAGGCAAGGAGGATGACGATGATGACGACGATGATTTCGTGGTGGTCTGTACATATGTTAAGGGTGAATGGGAGCTCCAATTGAAAGACATTTATGTTTGGCTCCGGCCTACAATGGGGACAAGCCCAACGGACATTGAAACGGATGCCTTGCTGCGCAAGCCCGTCGCGGCTTGCAAACTCTGCAGGCCTTGCATTGGCTTGACCTTGAAATCCTCGGCGATCTTGGCAAAAGCCTCAGTCACCTTGACATCGCGCCGCAGCCCAACACTTGCTAATTTGCTAAGGCTTGCACTTCTTGACAAGAGCGGCTGTCAAACCCTCGCTACAGATAACCCGTCCTCCGCAAGGCCCTCCTGAATTCTGCTCAAACCTGGATGCTGTGCATTGCTCAGAACTTCCCGGAGATGCATCCCTTAGGCTCAAGGAAACCCATCTCTGAAACAGTGAGGAGACTTGCGACGTGTGACGTGCCTGCGTATTCCTGTTGCCGACTTGCACCAACCGCAACGCAGCCTTGCAGCTTCATCTCATCGGGCTTCGGTTATCTTAGGAGGGCGTGCGTTTGGGATATTTTGGGTTGGCAGATGACAATGGGAAGGTCGAGGACTGTCGGGATCGGCCTCTGCAGCGTTCCAAGCGGCCATGACGACATCGGCCTGTTTGCCGGTGACCTGCGAGCATGAGCTTGCAACCCTAAGTCAAATCATCTAAGCAGTTGAAGCCGAAAGGCACCGACAGGCTGCAAGTGCTCACGCGAAGTGTTGTGGGTAGAACATGGGGCATCTGCTCTGTAGAGTCTGTGGAGGCCTTCTCTCCCCCGACGATTATGGTGTGAGCGGCAGAGGCGATGAAGCCTGGCACAGGGGAATTCCCTGTCTGACAACCTCGTAGTAACACAATGCCTTGTAAGACTGCTTGCTGCAAGTTTGGCAGAGCAACTAGTTTTTGCTGGCGAAGCTCAGGCACGATGCTAAGATCTCCAGCGAAAGTTGGTAAGCATCGCAGCAGCGCCATCGATGTGACACGCCAAATCGATCTTGGCAACGTCGCCTGTCTTCAGTTGCCTGGTTGGGGCAAGCTTCTCGTTCGTTGGAGTAGATCCCTGTTGGCATCTTTCTGCTTCAAGCTTTCATCTGCACGAATCCAGCACAAGACTCAGATCATCTCTGCAATCAGAAATTGCAGCCCTCAATCCCGAACAAAAACACAAAGATCACTAAGAACTGTTTGGAGGATCCCCAACTGGCTCCGGGCGTCCGGCCTGGACTCGCCCTTAGCCCAAGCAGTGTTGCATTTTGCTCTCTGCGGCATCTGTCACTTAGTCGACTTTCGGCGATTAGAGGCAGACCAGGACATTGCACTGCTCAGAAAGCCGGAGAACCCTGTGTCCAAGCAGAGTGTTCTTAAGCAAGAGAGTCTTAAGCAAGTGTCAACAAGGTGGTGAAGCCCAAGCTGCTAACAGTCGTGTCCACACCCCCCTACCCCAGAACTCCTCGACCGTGTGAAGCTGGGAGCTCTACCCGGAGAGGCGAGAAGTGTCCCACGATCTCGTTCACGGAAATGCACGTAGGGAAGGCCACGCCCTGGAAGCCGGAAGCGTGCAAAAGCCGTGCTTCGGCCTGGCGGCCTGGCCTTCTCCATCTTCTTGCCTTCCTTGTCCTTCTTGTTGTAAAGCTTACCCGTCCTCAGACATCGCGGGACGGAAACCCACCCTCGGAGATACTCGAAGTCGGAGTCTTCGGACCAGGGCCGCAGCTCTTCCTCCATGATCTTGTCCCCCATTTCGCAAAGAATGACCTGGCGGATTCCACGTGAACCTCTGCTTCGACAGCTCAGGTCAAAATGTACCCCTTGAAATGAAAGGCACACGAGATTGGCTCGAGTCGTGGCTTCGTTTCAACCGCTCTGACGCGAGAAGTGGCACCTGAACCTCAAATTGTGTTGAGGTCTGTGGATGCAGAGCCGACATTGACTGCACCAACTAACTACATGCACTGAGCACAGGTGCGACATGACTTGGTGCCCCAACCCAAGGCATGCTTGGGGGGGGGGTTCAAACCCAGAAAGGGGCACACGTACGCAGTTCACAAGAACAGCCGATCTCGACTTACATTCGAAGGGTGTGCTGGCTCACGGAGTCTCCAACATGGCAGGTGTACAACATCCGCATCGGGCACACAAGCGTCTACAACTTTCTGCAGTGCCTGGCCGAGATGCCGGAAGCATCTCACATCACAGCCGACCGTATGACTCACAAAGAGCGTGAGACTGGGCTGAACCCAAGATCCAACTGCTTTATGCAGAGGGTCTCTCTACTTTTGGAGCCTTGTTCGCGATGTCTGCGGCCGCCCGATACTTCGTGGTGACCTGCAGCTAGCTTGGAATTTCCACGAAGAAGAGAGCTGCACGTCAGACAACCGCCATCAGCCCTGCCATGTCCTGCAGGTACCGCTCTGAAACTTGGTGCCCGACATCAGGGTTCGAAAGGTCGCTGATTTCCTCATTCCTTCAGCACGCTGTCACAAGCGGAAGCTCTGTGCACAGAATTTCAGCCCATAAAGCTCCCGGACACAGGAACAGCCCCGTGGCTCCAAGGGCACGGCTCGGATTCGTTGTCGGACATAGCTTCGAAGGGTCGAAGCCACGCAAGTCGTCCTGCAGCGTCGTCTTGGGCTTGATTCCGCAGAGGAGCCAAAGCAGCCTTCCCGACTCTGTCCAAGCCGCTGCTTCTATGCAGATCCCTCGATGGAGAGCCCACAGGGCCTCTTCGATTCAGACGGCCGATGCGTTCCAAAGGAGCCCGCTACCGAGCCAAAGGGATTTGCGGCGTGCCTTTGTCCCAATACCTTCGAGATTTTCTGAGTTGCACTCATCTCTGGGTACAAGACCTGCGTGCTCAGAGGTCTTAGGGCATCCTTTTCGTATGAGCTTCTGCAGCAGTGCACATCTGACAATTATTTACACTTGCTACAAGCAATCGCTTGCTGGTCGTCGAAAGCTTGTAGCCCTTGCTGGTTGAAGCACACTTGTCCGTGCACTGCTGCACTATTGGATGGACCATGTTCAGTGCTGGGCGCCGTCGTAGTCGTTGTCGGCTGCTTCTGAAGATAGCTGGTTGCGACCGAGTACTTCCAATTCCCTGTGGTTTGCGAACCTGAATAATTAACAGGATCCTTACTATAAGGGCCACAAGGTGCCCCGATTCCCTGAAACCCGATATAGATTGAACACTTTCGCGCGGTCAGAACAATCAGTAACAATTAGTACGTATCCCCTTTGCCACTACGTAACTGTAGACTCTATACTATACTGGACACCCAGCCATTAACGACGAAGTAATCTGCCGACGGTGTCAGATCCTTCAATGGCATCTTTACATGACTTACGCTCTATTTTGCAGAGGTAGCGCACAAAATACCTGATCAGTTCCTCCAAAAATCCGGATGACTTGAAAAGAACACGCTCATTGCCTTGTGGTTTGCATCACCGGCACGCCCGTTCTAGACTTCGACACTAGCGAGATAATCTGCCCATCTCCTCAACTCTCCAGGCGGTGAGGGCTGGCCCTTTAACTCTGAAACCACTCGGCAGATGCGATGAGAAGAAACAGCAACCACGACCAGGTCAGCCGCATCGGATCGTCAAGCTCAGAAAGCGTCCCCATTAGACATGTTGCTGCTGCACCCGTGCGGCCCGCGTGGCTCGAGATGTTTTTCTTTTTGTTTAATGCGTTCTGCGACGTCTCTCCTTCGGCCTTACGACAAATCGTTCGCGAAAGTACGCTCCAAATCCACTCGTGCCGAGTTCAAGAGGCGTTCAAGACGCGACCTGTAAGATAGGCAGTCTGCCCGGTACATGCTGGTGAACCTCACGAGCGGGATTGCGATGGACTTGGAACGCTACAGGTCTCATCTAAAGGCATGCTTCAGCTCTCTGCACCTTTTTCGTGCTGCGAGACTGCGAATTCGGAAAGACCGCACTGGCCAAGCTGCGACCACTGACGAGATTGGTTGGTTCCGAAACTCTTCTCTGGATGAACCTGCCCATCCCATCGAAGGCGCAAGAGCTTAAGCTTGGGTTCGAAGGGCATCGTTCGCGACAGGCAACTGCATCAGGTTCCGCAAACGGGGTGTCGAATCTTGATGGTATTACGTGCCACTGCCTTCCTGCAACCCCAACACCTAGAACTTTAGGTCGTCTGTTTCTTCGCTGTGCCTCCTTGCAGCAAATGCTAGACACGGATTTAATGATTACAAAGCTTCCACCGACAAGCGGTCGCAGCCTCCGAAAGTCGTTCTTAGTCGAGGCGAGCCAGCATCCAAATCCTTGCCGAAGTGTTGCCACGCCACGACTCGCGTCCATGCGTCTGTGCTCTTGTCTCATGTTTTCACAAAACGGGGCTCACTTCCGCAAGAAGCCTCGGATGGGCTACGCGATGCGCGGTGGCACGCCAGGGCTCGCCCAGAGCTCGACCCTCACAGAGACTAAGTCAAGCACTGGGCCGATGTGAAACGAGGCCGTGCAGGACCCATAAGGCTGCTTGTTGCGCATCGAGCGCTCTGGAGATGCCCGTGTCATGCCTTACAGCTGCACTCTGTTGTGCCGGGCGCAGGCCATGTTTCTCTATGCTGCCTGAGTACTCGATACTAACCGCAAGAAACTGATCTCGTGCTTCTCAGAGAGCTCTCAGCGACCGAGCCGGAAATGAAGGCTCGAGTGCAAATCCCTCTGAGGGGGTAGGGAACCAGGATGACAGTGCTAGTTGCGGTCGTTCCACTACTTTCATGAACAGGCAAGACAGCTGACCTTACAAGCAAACAGCATCAATCACCTGTGTCCGTACCCCCATGCAGGGAAGGAGAAGGTATAAACAAACCGCAAACCTCGCCAACACCAGACCAGACGGAAGAGGCGACCCCAGGCAATGCAAGCAACTGCAAGTCGAGCCATATCCGGAAGCCCGTTGCCAGGTTGACTTACTCCCGTTGCGAGGACCATCCCGGTGGTGTAAGTGTGGGCCAAACTTAAATAGCGGAGGTTAGGCTCACACATTCACGACGGCGGCTAAGGACATGACCTAGCCGGGCGCAGGACCTTTGATATCATATGACGAAACGAAGCGAGTTCAAACGACAGCGCTGCTCCTCACTGTAGGCACAAACAGGGCAGTGTGTAAAAGAGTGTGACTAGCACCAGCCACTCTACTCTCTTCAGTTGGAGACGGGCAGTCCATATGATTAGAAGATGGCTCGTCTTGCAGATCTGAAGGCTTCCATGGATTCACCACTCTGCCAGACCGGCATCATCCAGCGTCACTCAACGCACCGTGCGGCGAGCGGCCTGCACAAGGCAATGACGCACGCCGTAAACCTTCAAACCGGACCCCCAAACCTCGGTACCTACCCGACCAGTACAGCGAGCAATGCAGGCCAACCGTGCAGCGCGACTTCTCAGGTTCGCGCCGTCGCCGCAGCAGTGTGAACCTTCGTCACAGTGGAGCGCACACAAACAAAGCAAACAAAAGTAACTATACCATCTAAAATAAGCTCCATCCGCTTTCACCACCATCTTCCTGCCATTCTCATCTTCAGCTTCCTCCTATCTGTCGCTTCCTCCTCCTCTTCTGCGTCCTCATCCTCCTCCTCCTCATCATCATCATGATCACAAGAAACATCGTGATCATCAACAAGCAAAGCGAGACCTCAGCCAATAATTTGAGACGCTGCAACCTCGAAGTCAACAACTCCAGCATAAACTGCAAGTCCATCTTCGTGGAGAGTGGCAGCCGTGAAAGTCTGTCACAATCCCCCATAACTGGCCAGACTCTGTAAGCTCCCTGCCGGGGGTCTCACGCCCAAGCGGGTGCGTGCGCTCGTGGGATGAGCTGCGTGGGCTGTGTGTACAGCCTGGGCGGTACTGTATTCTGTGCTATTCTACTGGTATTCTATGGTATGGTGTGACATGGTATGGTATGATATGCTAGGATATTGTGTTGTTGTGACTGCAATCCTTGTACTGTATGTCATGCATGTAACGTATGCCATGTATACAACGCACGTAATGTGGGTGTAGTGTATGCAAGACACATATGTATGTGTATCATAGATACACATATGGAACACACGTGAGAACTAGCAATGCATTCTCAACAAACAAACTGTGTGCATGAATATGCATATGGATATGGATATGTTTTTGTATATGTATATGTGTATGTAAACAAATACATATATATATATATATATGTATGTACATGTAAAAACATGCATACGTCTATGTGTATGCATGCATGTATTCATGTATGCATGTATGCATGCATGCATGCATGCATGCATGTATGCGTGTATGCGTGTATGCATGTACGCATGTATGAATGTATGCATGTATGTATATGTATGTATGTATGTATGTGTGTATGTATGTACGTAGGTATGTCTGTTTATGTATGTATATGTGCGTATGCATGCATGTAAGTGTGACCCTGTTGGCTCAAGACACACTTTGCTGTGCAGTGAGAAAGGCGCCTCTGAACTTCAGGGTTTACTTTGCGTCGCAGTTGAGTGAGCTTGCATAGCTACTACTTTTGGGTAGTTTGTTGTGCATTCTGGTACGTTGTTGTACTTTTGCATGGTAGCGGAGCTGAAAGCTCCAAGGAACTTTGGATAGAATATGGCGATAGGAGGTGACGGCGACTTTGCAGGAAAGCTTCGGCTTCCCTTGCATGAGACTTTCAGCGGCAATCCTGCCGACTGGGAGGAATGGTCATGAAACTTTAAGGCCTACATTTCGATGTTCGAAACAGGTGCTGTAACTTTGATGGATCGAGCCGAACTTCGTGCCGATGAATTCCTCGATGAACATTTGCAGGTGACCTTGGACTCCGGTGATGTTGATGCAGAACAGACCGCGAACCGAGTACTTTTCTCCCGGAAGTTACATTACCCAATTTCGCAACTTGTAAAAGATTCGGCGAAACTTATAGTTCGACAGAATGAAGACAGCAACGGCTTTGAGACTTGGAGGAGACTTTACAAGAAGTTCTCGCTGCCAGGAGCTACTCGGAGCACGTCACTTTTGACGCAGCTGCTGGACTTTAAGTTCAACCCAGCAACCTTTGAGCAAGACTTTAACGTTTGGGAAACGATCAAGACCAGGTACGAGCGACGGTCGGGGCAACCTTTGCCTGACGGTGTACTTGTAGCAACTTTTCTGAACAAGACAACAGGAGCTTTTTCAACAACACCTTCGGTTGAATGCTCGAACTTTGCAAACTTATGCACAGGTGCGCGAGGTTATCCTTGAGTACCATAGATCTAGACTTTTGATGAACCCAGTTGCGCAGATCGGCAAACGCAACTTTTCAAGGCGGGGCCTCGGCTCCCATGGACATTGGTGCTTTAGCAGCAGCTTTGTGGAAAGGAAAAGGAAAAGGAAAGGGAAAGGGAAAGGGAAAAGGAAAAGGGAAAGGAAAAGGAAAAGGAAAAGGTAAGCCAACTTCTAGCTCTACTTCGGTTTGCTGGTCGTGTGGTAAGACAGGACACTTTGCAGGCAACTGCCCGAACCACCGTGTTTCAGCTGTTGAAGGACAAGAACTTTACCCGTCGGATGATGCAGGAGAGTGGTCCCACTTTGGTGAGGACGACTGGTCCGATTGGACCGATTGGGTGATCAACGCGGTAACTGAACTTTACAACGACACAAGCAGTTGGGATCAGACTTGGGATAATCAACTTTCTTGGGACACTTGGTCCTGGGATGCTTCTTGGGATCCTTGGGGCTGGTCTTCGGACTTTACTTCGGACGTTTGGCCTACCACTTCGGAGGCCGCTCCTTCGGCGAAGGCCGAAACTTTGGCGAAGCCTAAGGAAGAGGCTTCTTCTTCGAGTGGCACGGCAACTTTGCCCGTATCAGCTGTGACCTTGGAAGGACCACCAGGACTCTCGGCCCCCAAAGCCAAGCCTAAAGCTAAGGCAAGCATCAGCCCGAGCACTTTGGTTTTTCAGAGAGTGTGAAAACTTTGAGCCGGCGGCCTACATGGCCCCACTTGAGACTTTCTCCTTGAATGGTCGCACGGATGAGAACCAACGACTTTTCAGTGTTGGTAATCTCGGTCTTAAGAACCTGAATACGACTTTCAAGGATGTTGCTTTGGAGGAGCATTTGATTGCTTCTACTTTGGAGGATTCAGAGCCTTGGGTACTTTTCGACTCGGGTGCTGCGACCCACTGTTGTCCGAAGGACTTTGCTTCTGAGTGGCCACTTCTGCCACTCACAGGGAAGGCTCCACCTTTGCGGAGCATTTCGGGTCAGCCTTTGACGGTCTTTGGACGTAGACTTGTGAAGGTTGACTTTGAGGGCCAGCCCTGCTTTTTGCACTTTTACGTCTGCGACGTTCCCTACTGTGTGGTTTCGGTTGGCAGACTTTTGAGGTCAGGATTTGATGTGAACCTTTCTTCTAAGAAACCGAACACTTTGGAAACCCCGGATGGACACAAGGTGCCCATCACTAGGCATGGCTCACTTCTTTTCTTGAGGCCCACTTTGGCACCTTTCAACAAGGAGGAGTTTGAGGTAGCGTGTAACACTTTTCACACACAGAGTTCTCAAGGTACCATAGTGGCCCCTGTGTTCCGACCTTTGGTTCAGTACTCTCCCGAAGGGACTAAGGATCGCCCCGTAGACCTGAAAGACCTTGCAGATGAACGCGTAACCTACTTTGAGTACGCAGACGGCAGAAGAGAGACTTTCACCGACAACTGGCGTAAAGCAGAAAACCCGAAGGGACCTTCTCCTGAACGCTTTATTGGCAAGACTGTTTTTAAACTTTCCTCCAAACCCACTGGCCGTAAGCTGGTTGGCAAGCAGACAACTTTACCTCAACCAACACCTTTGCGACAACCTGTCCCGCAACAACAACTTCAGAAACAAGAGCCAGAGGCCGCACAACCACTTTTCAAGCAATCAACAAAAGGCCTCAAGGAGCAAAGCACCGAGGACACTTTTCGTCTGCGCTTGGAGCAGACCGGACCTCTTCAGGAACGCTGGACGACTTTCGGAAGGCTTTGCATGAGCAACTTTCAGAGAAGGACCCGGCAACAGACCAGCCCTACACGTACGACTTGTGGCTTGACTTTCCGTCTTGTTGGGCGCGCGTGCACTACGAGAAGTGGACGACACTTTTTGTGCCTGAAGATCCGCACTTTGAAGAACAGCTTGGCAACGGTCGCATGACTTTGGTTGTGAGGCCGGAGACAGAGGGAGTGCCCGTTTGGCACGCTGACGTGTGGCGCAAGGCAGGCGCTACTTTGATCAGCTCACCTTTTGTCGGTGCCACTTGCTTTGAGAAGGCAGACTTGCAACTTGTTGAGTGTGAGCCAGAAGCTCCAGACTGCGTTGCGCGTCGCCCCCCTGGCCTCAAGCAGCCTGTCGAGCCAACTTTGACGGAGCGACTTGAGCACGAGCTCACGCACTTGCCCTTTGAGCCCTGGTGTGAGGTTTGTGTGCGCGCCAAGAGCAAGCAGGCCAAGAGCCGTAGACTTTCCTTGAAGCAGCCTGTGCCGCAGATGGACTTAGTTTTTTTGGCGAGAAGCCTGGTGAGGAACAGATCACAATTTTGAACGTCGTGGATGTCCTTTTGGGCATGGCACTTTCTGTTGTGATTCCCACCAAGGCACGCACACCTTACTCGCAGGCGGAATTGCGTCGCTTTGTGCTTGAGACCGGGAGAACTTTCGGTGTGTTGCAAGCGGATCCCGAACCCGCCCTCCTCGCGATTGCAACTTGGACGTTCTTTTCGCAAGACACCCGTCGGTTGGAAGCAAGCGGCGCAGGGCAGTGGTGGGTAACATGCAGGCCACTTTGTACGGACAGATCAAGGCTTTGCGCTTGAGACACTTGAGCGCTACGACGTTGACCTTTCGGTGCATTCAGCTTTGTTCACTTGGTTGGTGCGTCACGCTCAGTGGCTTGTGAACCGTTACCTTTGCAACGCGGAAGAAACGACAGCTTTCGAACGGCGCTGGCGTAAGAAGTATGCCGGCTTTATATGCCGCTTTGGAGAGACTGTACTTTTCCGCAAGCCGCATCCGCAGAAGGGCCGCGCAGCTTTTGTGCCGGGAGTTTGGCTTGGCAAGGACACGGAATCGGATCAGCACTTTGTTTGCTGACGGCAGCGGTGTCTTCAAGACCCGCAGCGTGAAACGCCACCCGCCCTCCCGGCAAGCCGACCTCGCACTTTTGCAGTCTATGCAGTCTGTAACCGCGCGTCCGTGGGACCCCACGGGTTCGAAGGCTGAGACGGACACTTTTGTGTTTCCTCAAGCCAAGCGGTCCGAGGAGGCGACAGCTGTAGACCCTTCGAACTTTGAGGAACAGCAGCAGCAGTCCACAGAGCCACTTGCACCTGAAGACTTGCAGGAAGTTGAAGACTTGCTTGGTGACGACTTGAGTGGCTTTGAGCCGGAAGCATTTCCGCCAAGGGATGACATTTCGGACTTGGAGTCTTGGACGACTCCACCTGATCTTGATGAGAACTTTGAGCCTCCACACGTCACTTTGGACCAACAGACACAAGGCCAACCAAGGTCTGCAAGCGAAGCAGCTTTGCCGCACCCGGCGGCTAGAAGGCCTCGGCTTGAGGAGGCGTCTGCTTCTTCTCCGACCAAACGGACGTCGGAGACTTTGCCTGTTGGTACCTCCAAGGTGCAGAGAATGAAAAGCGTGACTTATGCTAAAACCAAGAAGCAGTTTCGTGTCTGTGACTTTCGTGTCTCTGCTGTGACAACCAAGCAGGACCTTGAAGTGCCAGTTGCGGTGAACCAAGATGAGAAAGAACTTTTATAGATCATTTGTTGGTGAAGACACTTGAGAATCCGCACATTTGGTACGACACTGAGTTTCCGCACGAGGAAGAAGCTGCCGGCATGACTAAGGAGTTGAAGTCTATGCGAGACTTTGACGTTTTCGATGAGGTCTCAGTAGACAACGTTTCTCCTGAAGCTTTGAACTCGGCAATTTCCACTAAGTGGGTCAAAGTGCGCAAGCCTGATGGCACTGTGCGCTGTAGGATTGTGGGTAGAGGTTACACCCAGCAGGTTGAAGACAAGGATGAGACTTTTTCGCCTCTACGCCCTCCTCAACTACACTTCGGTTGTTGTTGACTTTGGCTGTAGCCAAGGGATGGCACATATCGATCGGAGGCATTTCGACGGCATTCCTTCATGCCCTGGTCGATGGAGACTTTTATGTCATACACCCTCTTGAGTTTTACCCTGAGGGCCGTATTTAGCTTAAGAAAGCCCTGTATGGCCTCAAGCACAGCCCAAAGCTTTGACAGCAGCACTTTGCATCTATCATGGAGAAGAACGGCTTCAGACGCATGAAGTCAGACCCGAACCTTACTTTACGTCCTGGCATATGTGGATGATCTGATGTTCTTTGGTTCGCAGGCTGATGTTTCGACTTTGATCAAGGATCTTCAGAAGGACTTGTTACTTAAGGTGACAGGTACTTTGGATGAAGGTCAGAGTTCGTCGTTTCTAGACCGTAACCTGAAGCGAACGTCCACATTCATCTCTGTAGGAATGAGCCCATCCTACATTGATGCTATGCTAGAACCTACATTGATGCTATGCTAGAACTTTACGGTTTGAAACAGTGCCGCCCGGCACTTGCGAAAGGAACGGATGCTTTGAGAAAGCAGCTCGACTGTGGACCTTTGGACCCTGAGGATCACAAGCGCTACCGGCGCGCCGTTGGCCAACTTTTGTGGCTTTCGAGCGTGCGCCCTGGCATCATGTATGCTGTCAAGGAGCTGAGTCGAGGACTTTCTGCCCCTACGACTGAACACGAAGCTAAGGTGAAGCATCTTTGCAGGAACCAGACACTTTTCGCAGAAACTGCAACCTACACTTTCACCTTCCCCACAGCACAAAGCAATAGATGTCAACACTTATGTTGATAGTGATTGGGCCGGGTGCCACGACACCCGCAGATCCACTTCAGGAGTTTCCCTCTTTGTGCTCGCACAGCAGGACCCAGGCTAAGTACATCGCAAAGGAGACTTTGCACCGCCACCTTCCTACTTTTGGGTTTGAGGTTTAGCCACCCGCCTTTGCGGGTTTTCAGTTTGCCACTTTTCCCCAGAAGAACCCAGACGAGAAAGAAGAGGACTTTGAGAGTTGAGAGAATCACGTTCTTGCGGACATGTACTGTGCATGCTTGTGCGGACATGTACTTTTGCTTGCATGTGCAGTTCGACATGTCTTCGACTTTCGCTCGTCTGAGGAATTTTTCGATTTTGATTTCCCGGAACCAACTTTGAAGATGAGTTTTTCAGTTTTCCGTTTTCTCCGTTTCGAAAAGGAAGAAACTTTTACCGTGAAACCATGATGGTGGATGACTTTTCCAATGGCGATTGTCCGGTGCGAGCGCACCCACTTTTTAATGTACATATATAAGCTCACTTGACTTTCTGTTCAGGGTGTTCGGGTTTTGTTGTGGGTTTTGCTTTCAACTTAGCGCCTTTCGCCGCAACCGTTTTCACTCGGACTTTGGTCGCTCGTTCGTTCGGTGCGCCATGGTCTGTCTGACTTTACGCTGCATTCTGAAACCTTTCTGAGAACTTTGTGGCGACTTTTGGGCAAGATGGATAACAATCAGATTTTGCCACCTGAGCCGCCACTTTCGGACGCCGAGCTCAGAATCCTGAGACTTTTGGTGGAAAGAGCTGCCCAATCGGGCTTTGACTTTGGGGCCCACCAGTCTAAGTGGGGTGGTGGCCGCCCCTTTACTGTGGAGCGGACCCCACTTTTGCAGAGGAGAGACTTTGAGGCAGCCGGCCTCGCTCCACCGGTGGATCCGGAGGACAACTTTGGCCTTGACTGGCCTCTACTTTTGGTGCCCTGCCTCCTCATCCTTTGGGGCATTGGCACTTTTGCTGTCAATTGTGGCCCAGGGGCTGATCAACTTTGCCCGGAGCTTGTTTCGCAAACTTTTGCGACAGCTGCTTCGGTTGGTCACCTTAGGCCGCAAGCAACCGCAGCCGTGATGGCACCGAAGACTTTGCCATCACCGCAGCCGGACCTGCATCGGGATGTGATGCCGGGTGGCCGGTGTACTTTCTGGGATGCTGCCCCGGTCAACTTTTCGACCTTTGCTGCGGTCTACAATCCGCAGACTTTCCGCGAGCTTTTGATGACGCGGCAGGTGGAGCAACTTTTCCCTTCGTGGCCAGGAGTTGCAGACTTTCCGCAAGGTCTTCCGGACTTTGTCCACACAGCGATGGTTACAACTTTGGGCATGCGTTTGAGCTGGCGCAGGTGGAATGAACTTTTACAAAATGCGAATGTATGGAACCGGCGCTACGTTGACTTTTTCGTGGCAATGGCTGGAACTTTGACACTGTCGCATCAGCAGGATGCGGGGACTTTGCAATTGATGCATCCCATCGGGACTTTGCAATTGATGCATCCCATCGCACCTTATGTCGGTGTTGATTATTTCAACACTTTGCTGCAGAATCCCAACAGTGGCTTTTATCGACTTTTTCATATTCCCATACCGGCGCACTTTGGAGCACGGTGTTGAATACACCATGGTGGGACCAGGTCCCACGGGAAGTGGTTCAGCACTTTGCACGCCCCAGGCTGTGACTTTGGGAAACGCTTTTGGCAAGCCACTTTTCGCCACTGGTGTGGTTGGGCTTTGGGCCAACTTTGGCTGATCGCTGCACTTTACTGTGCCGACCCCACGCTGTACTTTGCTGTGCCGTGGAGTCGCCCACGACACACGCAACTTTGGGCACAACGACGTTGGTAGCTGCACTTTGATGGGCCTACCACTTTTCTCCAGCAGTTCTTCAAGCCTCTAGTGCAACTTTTGTACCGTAGACATGAGGTATGTTTTCAACGGCCGCAAAGCAGCAGAACTTTTGAGCACTTATATTTCTTCTACGTGTTATACTTTGTGTGAGACATAAGTACAGTACTTTAGTCTCAAGGAGGCGTGTGAAAATAACACGCTATCCTTCCCCCAGAGACTTTGCCAACACCCTGTTGGCTCAAGACACACTTTGCTGTGCAGTGAGGAAGGCGCCTCTGAACTTCAGGGTTTACTTTGCGTCGCAGTTGAGTGAGCTTGCATAGCTACTACTTTTGGGTAGTTTGTTGTGCATTCTGGTACGTTGTACTTTCGCAGTTTGTATGTTTGTATGTATGTGTATATGTACGTATGACACCCCCCACCAACCCCCCACCCACCCACCCCGCTCAACCTGACTTATCAAGACGAAATACACTATGTGGACCCACTTATGCCTCATTCTGAGGGGGCCTTCTGGCTTCCGGAACTGCTAGAAGCGACAAATGAGATTCTGAGGGCGAGTGAAGAGCCATTGTGAATCCTGGTCAGCTGTGGGATTTGCCAGATCATGAGTTCCTGCGACCAAGCCACGGGATGGGCCGCCGGGTGCGATGCGGAGTGCGGCACGGAATGCGAGCTGGGGCCAGTCGTCGCAGCCTGGAAGGAACTTGGGGCATTCGATGAATAGGCAAACCATTCAAGTTGCAGCTGCGCTCGTATTGCTCAGTCTTCTTGTAATCCTTTTGTTCTTCGTCCTTGGTCCTCTGATCAGCTCCTCTGGGGGGGTCTTCCTGCTGAAACTTGTGTCGTCTGGAGACCTTCCCAGGCAGCTACAGCTTGGTCTCAGAAGCTTTGTCTCCTTGAGAACCTGAAATCACAAGAACCATAAAGAAGCCCAACATCCCACGAGCCGAGCGCGGAGCCGCCCGGCGACGTGCACTCTCCGTGGACCTGCACAGGACGACTCGAGCGAATAACAAAGTCACGAGCAAAGGCATCATCGTAAGAGGGACCAGGATCATACTGCTCATGTTTACAACACGTATGATCGTCGTCGTTATCGTGCTGCATTTTGCCAACAGTGTCGAGCTGCTAGGCCTAGCACCAAAACCTTACAGAGACCCTAGAACAAGAACCACCCCAGGAGCAGCCCTCACCCGCCCAAGAGCGCGTCACGCTGTGGCAGGAGCAGGTTCTTCGCGCACAAGCTCAGGCTCCAGATCGTGGCAGAACCAAACCCACGGCCAAATGGCTAAATCCCTGAGAACGGCGGCGGGAGTTCGCGACGTCACCAAGGAGCCCAGGCACCTTGTCAGGTCACGTGGCGAAGCAGCCGTCCCGGAGCTCCGCACAGTTGCGGGTGGAGACCTCAGGTGCGACTTCGGTTTTCGAGTCCAAGTCTGAGCTCGTGAGGGGGGACTCACGACAGGTGCTGTCGCCTGTTATGGTCATAACTCGCCTCCGGGCCCCGAAATCTTGAACCCGTCAAAGCACGAAAATTCTTGCATCGGAACGATGGGAAAGTTCGAAAGAGAGTAGGCCCTCGCAAATGCTATGGAAGACTCAGACGACACAACTTCGTGGGATATCAGGTTTTGAGGATGCCGTGCCTATCCTTGGCTGATGTCATTCGCCTTTTTCATTCCGAAGCAAGCAGTACGCCGAAGCCCAGCGTGGCACCATCTTGCAGCATCCTTAGTGACTTAGTGCTCAAATCGACTCCGACACATTGATCACAGTTCGGCAGCCGTGGCATGTGCTTGTGGCTTGAGGCTCACAAAGGTGCGTCAAGAGAAATGTCAAAGGCAGGAGTGGAGCGCGACTTCATTCAAGCGAGATTCGGGCTGCGCCCTGTCCTGCCTCCTTCCAAGAAAATTACACATGCTCTCTCCGATTATGCGTTCTGCAGCTGAGCAGCCAGGCATTGATAGGTGCTGCCTCACCCTCCAACCTGCCACAACGTAAGGGAATTCGTCAACCCGCTCTTGTGCAGCAAGTAGTGGTTGGGTACAGGTGTATTTGAAGCAGCCGGTGCAGGTCGAAGTGGCCGTAGCTGCACACATGGTTTGGGTTTATTCGACCGCAGGAGCCTTGAAGGTAAAACCCACGAAATGGTGAACAAACTGGTACAGTGTGTTTCCCCCACGTCCAGCCGGCAGCGACGAATCCAAACATCCAGAACACACTCCAACAATTGACTACAAGATCCACAAACATAGAGGAGTCTGAATTATGCAGCAACATTGAGATGAGGCTTTCGATGGGCTGAAAGAACCTCCGGAGCTCGCTGAACTCGGCGAGCCAGTCATCCTGCACTCTGCTCAAACTAGTCATATGCGAAGCATTCTTATACTAGTGACTCATACTAACGTGCATTCATTGTCATTACATGGCAGTTGTTCATATTTACGTTTGCACACAACATACATGCGAAGCGTTGATGGTGATGGCGTTCCACGCTGATGTCGGGCGCAGTGTGCAGAATATTGAATTGCCAAATTCATACTCGCAGATGACCCGGTGTGCTGCATTGCGCGACGACGACGATGATGATGAGGATGCTGCTGGTGCTGCTGGTGCTGCTGGTGCTGCTGGCGCTGCTGGTGCTGCTGGTGCTGCTGGCTGGTGCTGGGCGGTGGCGGGGTGGTGCACGACGACGAAGAGGAATCAAACCACAGTACAGCTGAGATGGGAGGCTCACACAGCCAGCCTCTCAACTCCCTCTTCTGCCCAGCAGCTAAAAGCTGAAAACATCCAAGCAGTATTTTGTTGCTGCTTTCAGGCTGAAGCGAACACCATTGCCTCACCCAGCCCAGAAGACGTCTCCTCAATCGAGAGTTGCACCCATGGTGGCTCCTGGCACAGAACATCTGCTGCGTTTGCTCGTATGCTCTCACCAGGTAGACAAGGTCCTCCAGCTCAGCGACGACGTAGTCGCCCCGGCGCTTTACGCCCAGTATGGCCCCATCAAGTTTTGGAGCATCGCGAATGGCAACCACACCTGCGTGAGACAACCGCGAGAAGCTGCCACGATGGTTGCCTCGTTAAGGCAAAGTGGAACCATTGCTTCTGGCAAACATCACATAGCAGCAATGAGATGCAACGAATTGGCTCCCCATGCCCTCTGGACCGCCTTCACATCCCCTCAGAGTCCAGACCCTGAGCCTCTGTGGACTCCCTCTGCCACGACACGCAGCAGGCGAAGCCCCGCAGAAGCCGCACGGCCACGCGGAGAAGAGGTCGCGACCCTAAGCGATTGTGGCATTGGATGTTGCTAAACCCTAAATTGTTTCGGAGTTTTGCTCGGGGCATCTTTGCTGCATCGGCCATGAGGAGCGCGGCGACGTTTTACCGAGCCCAGCACAAGCTAAATTTGAACCCCCCCTGAAACCCTATAGGCCCTAAACTGCTCTAGCCCCGAAAGCCTCAAACTCCAAGCCCGGATCTCTTGAACTCCCAGTCCCAAGCTGATCTCGTGCCGGGCCTGCTTCGATGCTCCATGCAGCGTTCCTCGGGCTGAGGAGGCTCGAAGAGAACCTGCAAAGCTCAGTCTGCTTGTATGATAACAATAAGACTTGATAAGCATCACAATAAGAATGATAAGCATCACAATAAGAATATTCAGAATAACAATGATCAGTACGGCAAGCATTCCCTGTGCAAGGGATCGTGGGACTTTCGTGAGGTTGACCGGCACTTGTTGCAAAACTCTTTGGCCAAACTTGAGCCTCAGAGGCCGTCAGACTGCGTATTAGCCGTTAGCCGTTAGCCCACACGCACGCGTGTCTAGAGCCTTCCCAGAGACACGAGCTGAAGGTAAGTGGCTTGTAAGTCGCATCCTGCCACAGCCGGGCAGCTGCCGGCTTCTTATTCTTCGTGCAGCAAGGCTGTCATGCAAGCTTCTCCGACAGTCCGGTACCGTAAAAGCACTTGAAACTCCCCGGAGAGCAGCCTCTGCACCCGCAAACCAGGCACTGCCCTCGCAACGTGCAGAGAGAAGCCGGCGGAAGAGTCTTTGGCAACCTTCGCTGCTCTGGGCCCGACGAGCCCTTGACAAACTCTTCCCGTTGCGAAAGCTTGAGCAGCCGGGTCTCTGCTGCCATCCTCGCAGTCGGGTGTACCATGACCATCGCAGCCGCATAGATGAAAGAACAGGCCTTGCTGGTGACCGCATGAGACAAGGGGCCTTGGCACTGATTGCCATCAAGGCTCCGTCGCTGGCAAGGCGCCCAGCCCGGAGCTGTGCGGCGCAGTCCTCGAACTGTGCCAGAATTCCACGCTTCCCTGGTAAAGCCTCTGTCTTCCAGAAGCCGCCGTAAGCCTCGACCCCTGGCTGTATCTTGTTCATTCCCGGCTGCGCGGGCATGCGCGGGCACTCAGACTGTTCAATCTGCGTACATTCAGCTGGAAGTCCTCCAGCTCTACTCTTTCAGCATCCAGCTGCAAAATCAGGTCCAACCGCAGATCCTGCAACGAGAACTGGGCTTGACCCCCATACAGCACAGTCTTTCCCAATCCTTAGACGAGCTTGGAGTCCTTCGGTGCGTTCGTCTCGAACTCTGCCAGGTTCACGTAAGCTGCAACGGAGGCCCCGGAGAACCAGTCTCGGAAGGCCTTCCACCGTGCTTGGGCTTCCAAGCAAGCTGCCTCAACCCAAAATGCGACAACCCCATACCAAAACAAGTCCATGGTCAAGCGCAAGCCCTCAAAACCCGGAACACCGAGATCCAAACAAGATGAGTCCACCCCTGCCCTCACCTCCACGGCACCACGAGCCAGTCGGTGCTTCTCAAGCGAGGCAGCACCTGTGGGCGAGGTCTGTGCTCCACGATGCGCAGCTTTAAACAAATTCAGTCAGTGAAGTCTCAGGACTGATGGAGACATGGCCATCAAGTCCAGGAAATTTATCCCCCTTCAGGTTTCCATGTGGGAGTCACCCCCCCATTTTATATTATATTTTGGGGTTTGGGCCGGATTAGGGTTTATAAAATGGGGGGGGTAACATTCGACAGCGCCCGGAAGTTCTTATAAAATGACGGGGGGTGACCCCATTTTGCATGGGTTTTGAGGTCACCCCCCCATTTTATAAAGGGTCTGTTCCGTGTGTACCATGGGTTGTGGATGTCCCCACCCGATTATACTAGGAATGGTCCCGTGCGATCAGANCCCCATTTTGCATGGGTTTTGAGGTCACCCCCCCATTTTATAAAGGGTCTGTTCCGTGTGTACCATGGGTTGTGGATGTCCCCACCCGATTATACTAGGAATGGTCCCGTGCGATCAGATCTCGCTTGAAACCCACAGTCTGCCCATACATTCTGAGTCCCACTGCTTATTTAGCCCATGTAACAAGGAATTCCCAGGGGCCGATGTGCTAGTGGGGCCATTTGGTTGAAGCTATCAGANGGGAGCTTCAAACCCAGTCCAATCCAAGTCCAACGAAATTAAATTTCGTTGGACTTGCGAAAAACAAATCCACGGGGGGGAGGAGAGGGGGGGGGGGGGGGTGTCTTGCAAGTAATTCGGATACGCATTGAACGGACACTGACCGGGAAGCAACAATTATAGTAGAAGCTTAAGTGTCGTTGCGTGTGGTAGTGGCATAGCAGTGGTAAAGGTAGTGATACATAGGCTCGAAGGGATTTAGGAAAAAAAGGCCCGGCTCATGCAGTCTCCTACCAGTGCATACCAGTGCACCATAGACATTCGACGGGGGGGTGACCCCCCTTTTTCTTATAAAAAGGCCGCTTCATAAGGAGGGTACCCTACCCCATTTCATAAGGGATATCTGAAGGGGATGGAAATTTCTAACTTTCCTGTAAAGAACAAGGCCCCGCTGCTTGTTGCGCATTCCGCTGAATTTTCAACTGTTGGCCTTTCTTATTTCTCTCCGGCCCCGATGAAGCTCTTCTGCCCTCTTTTATCTTTATTCGCGTTTCACCCAGCGAAGTGTTCTAAACACGCACTTCTTTCCATTTTCCCGCAGTCAATCACAAGGCCAAGCAGTGAACAGTATCGGCCTCGTGATCCGAGGTCCCACTTCCCCTGGTAGAACGCACTACCAACTCAGATTGTGAAGGGTTGTGCTTGGACGTGGGCAATTGTGCAGACCCTGTCTGAACAATGAAGAGACATACACATGCCCCTCCGTCGCATCTACCCCGTGGGTGGCTTAAATATGGTTTATTTGGAAGCTGACAACTGTGTTTTGGTATAGTCGCTCTTCCATACGACCTCGTTGTGACTGTGTAAGTGCACGAGTATGTCGACACAGACAGCAAGCATTGCCAACAACTAGACCACGCACCGGCTAGACCTGTTCCAATATTGGTCGGTACCGACACACAAGAAGTGGTCACTTGTGGACATACTGTGTGCTCGAGTATTGATTGAGCGATGAAACTGTTTGCATTTATGCAGCAGTCAGCTATGTACTAAAACCGACATACACAAAGAGTTGTCACTTGTGCACAAACTACGTGCTTGTAAACTGATCGATTGATCCAATTTTCTGCACTGATGCGGCAAATCGCGTACACCAATGAGCTTCATCTATGGCACTATTGGTAGACGTCGTGCTGGTACACTGATCGATCGAATGTACAAGGCAGACAGGAACTGTGGACGCCATAATGGAGCAGGGCGCTCGTGGACTCGCGTGTGTTCGTAATTGTTTTGGTCTCCGGTATCCAGTCTACACACGGGCGGGAGTCAGCGCAGCATACCTTGTGTGTGAAATACGGCAACTCAACAATTCGACTAGATCCGTATGGCCAGCTGACACTGTTGCACGCCGGCGGGTACTCGAGCTGGAGCACACGGTTGTTATGCTATCTGCACATATCCCACTCCAAATCAACGTGACCTCCGGGAAAAGCAATCACTGTATCTTACAATGTTTCCAAGTATGGGTTCCAAGCGGCACGGACAGAATGTCCAGGCATCCTTCGCAGAGCACCAGCGAGAGCCTGGGTACAAGGTGGCAACATATGATGCGTACACGCGTGATATGGTGAGGAGCAGGCATGCTCCATGCAAGTAATAAACTTGTTAAGCCACTCATCTTTTTTCATCGCTCCAGAGAGTCGAGCTGGCAAAGAATCTAAGATTGTTGCGCGATAACTCCTTGCCGGTTCGTGTAAACACATTTATGCATACGTGTCAGACTCGAGGTTCTACATAGACCGATCCCAACTGCGTCTAAAGAGTTTCGACAAAACACGTCTAGATCTTTTTAGATCTGGAGCCAGGCCGAATCACCGGGCTGGTACTTCGCAGCCGAAATGGTGTTCGCCTAGTCGGAGCACTCCTGGTAGCGGAGGAGCTGCCTGCTTCTTGCTCCGACTAGGTGCCTGGGGCAGGGAATCGGCACTTGCCTTCCGCGCACAGCACGCACCCGGCGACCATCCTTAAGGACATGCAGGTCGGCCTTGGTTGGAGCAGCTCCGACAACAGTGAGCTGACCACACCAGCTGCGCCATGAACGTCGCAGCAAAATGACAGACACATTAGCCTTTAAGGCTCTGCGCGTGACTTCAGCTTGACCATGGGTCTGTACAAGGCCTGATTATGCGCCAGGAGTTTCACAAGTTGGAAAAATTCAATTTCATGACCAGCGTAGCCTTGTGCATGACAGCCTGCAACACGAAGGGGGCGCTTGCCTACATTGCATGTGAAGAGCACACAAACACATATACTGCATACAAGTATCGGTTTCGCGGAACCAATGATTGAGTTCATGGTGTAGGCTCTCATTGGAAGTCGTCCCGCTCGGCAGAAGAACCAACTCCCGTCGATCTACTGAATGACGGTAGCGCGTATCGTTCAGGAGCCACTGTGTTTTTGCAGGGGAGGCGACATTGACGATGAGGCGATGTAGGGACACTCCGCTGTAAGTGACTTTCTGTAACTCCTCAGAGAAAAGAGACACATGAGCAAGCACTGCCCCCAGAAAGTCAACCTCTGTCAGCCATGGCTGATTCGGGTCAATCTGCTCTAGGTGTGCGAAGGCCTGGCCGTGAGACATGTCCGCAAGTTCCAATCTCGCTCGTACGGCCCGGACGTCTGCGCTGCTGAGAGGAAGGTCTTGTCCTGTGTAGAATGGTCCCCAGGACGACGATGAGCGCCTGAGGTCCCTTTTGCGGAACTTGTCCATGATGCAGACAGCCAACGACTTCCCTGTGTTTTTTTTGTTATTCATGTTCTGCTTATACACCATGACAATATGCATGGCATCAAGAGCGATGCTCTGAAGCGCAGGCAGAACCTCCTTGAGGGCGCGGAACATTTCGGCTGAAGGTGCATCGGAAGCGACGTGTAGAACCTGAGCTCGCCGTCTACATAAATAATTTAATTCGGGCCGGCAATTAAACAATTAAAGAATCTAAATAATTTGAATATTTTAAAAAATCTAAATCCTGGGGAGGGGGTCCGGGACCCCGTCCCCAGGATTTAAATTATTTAAACTATTTAAATTATTTAAATTATTTAAATTATTTAAGTCGGGCCAGCAATAGAATAATTTAAAGAAATTAAATAATTTAAATAATTCAAATCCTGGGAAGGGGGTCCGGAGGGATCCGCGCACCGGGACCCCGTCCCCAGGATTTAAATTATTTAAACTATTTAAACTAGCTAAATTATGTAAATTATTTAATGTATTTAAGTCGGGCCAACAATTAAATAATTTAAATAATTTAAATCCTGGGGAGGGGGTCCGGAGGGATCCGCGCCCCGGGACCCCCGTCCCCAGGATTTCAATTATTTAAACTATTAAAACTATTCAAACTATTTAAATTATTTAAATTGTTTAATTCGGGCCGGCAATTAAATAATTTAAATAATTTAAATAAAGAAATAATTCAAATCCTGGGGAGGGGGTCCGGAGGGATCCGCGCACCGAGACCCCCGTCCCCAGGATTTACACTATTTAAACTATTTAAATTGTTTAAATTATTTAGTTCGGGCCAACAATTAAATAATTTAAATAATTCAAATAATTTAAATTCTGGGGAGGGTGGGGAGGGGGTCCGGAGGGATCCACGCCCCGGGACCCCCGTCCCCAGGATTTAAATTATTTAAACTATGTAAAATATTTACATTATATAGATTATTTCAATTATTTAATTCGGGCCAGCAATTAAATAATGTAAATAAAGTAAATAATTTAAACAATGTAAATCCCGGGGAGGGGGTCCGGAGGGATCCGCGCCCTGGGACCCCCCTCCCCAGGATTTAAATTATTTAATTGCCGGCCCCAACCCCCCCAGGGGGCACCAATAGGGTTTAGTTGGAATTGTGTATATATATATATATATATTAATATATATTAAGGACTGAGAGCATGATTTGCTCTTTAGAGTACAAATACCAGCTTCCAAATAAACCCGGTTTAAGCCGCACACACACACACACAGACAATCGTTATGCACTCCCCAAACAACCGCCACCCAAAGCATAAGACGGGCACGATGCTTTTATCTGTTGGTCGCGTGAGGTCGCTCCGATTGCTAATCGGAACTTCGTCCCGAAAACTCAAGAGGGCATTGTGACACCCTAGGAGTGGGTGGGTGGGTAAAAGAATCGGGTGTCCCTCTTGACCCAAAATGGCCACGAGGTACACATCATCCCACCATCCACGTTTACGATTGTCACTACAACAAGCGCAGGCTTAAGTTTTGCACGACAATCGTTATCCACTCCCCAAACAACCGCCATCCAAAGCATAAGACGGGCACGATGCTTTTATCTGTTGGTCGCGTGAGGTCGCTCCGCTTGCTAATCGGAACTTCGTCCCGAAAACTCAAGAGGGCATTGTGACACCCACCTGACCGAGCCGAAAACAGACGCATCGATGGCCCACCTGCTTTGCGCGGTTGTTTGTGGTATCAAGAACTGTCGCTCGAGCTTGAGCTCGATGTCGACGAAGAAGAAGGAGAGGAGGCGCTGGAGGACTTAGCAGCTGGAGCTTCCCTAAGTTCCGGGAAGCAGTGCTTGCACCTGGCCCCACGTATGCTTTGGCTCACCCATGCGAAGTGCGAGTCGCCTGACGCAAAGGGCTATAAGCAATATGCCCGCCATGAGCCCGGATTAAACGCCACAGCAGGGTCGTTGAGATCCGAAAGACATCGGTGGATCTTGCCTCCTCGCGCCGTATTCAAAATGAATTGCTCGGGTTGGCCCCGGACGAAGCCTGGGGCCGGAAAGGACCGTCGGATTTTCCCCACGGCTCCCACCTCATGAAGCCAGCTCTGGTCAGGAATTGCCAACAACAACGGCCTCACCTGGCCTAGCAAAGACTCCAAGTCGCGACGTATGCGAGCAAGAGCGTCGCGATGACCAGACTCGATCGCTAACTCCGCTAGCTGTGCCAAGGATGGCGTCCGAGCCCCACCGCCCGAAAATCTGGACGCGCCATAACTCAATGCCGTGCGATGCCAGATACTGGGCACTAGTCGCGCGTGCCGAATGGCCCGTAAAGGCTCGTGCACCGTTGGGCCAGCAGGTGGGGATACCGAGCAACCTGGCCAGCTCCTGAAAGGTGTCTGCCCAACCCGCTTTCGACGGGGGGGCGCCCCCCAAGTCGGTAAAGACGGGTTCATTCGGACCTTTGTCCTTGATAAGGTCGGCCACCAAATGAAATGGGCAAAGACCAGCCGGCAAAACGGAACAGGAACACGAATGTCTCCTCGTGGTACCCAGTGCCGCCACGTCCGTTTTGGAAGATGGCAGCAACCGCGACACCGTCCTTGAGGCGAAGTCGACGGTGATGTGGCGTACCCTGGAGCGTGAGGCCTCTAGCTCTCGCAGAAGCCACCAGGAAGCCACAATCGTGGACTTGACGGGCTGGACCGGTCCTGCCGGGACCCAGCAACGGTCCTCGCCTATCTCACGCAGCCTTTCAAGAGGCAAAGCCGCCGCCTGTTTTGCGGAACCTAGGCCGCGCTTGCAAGACCTGGCGCAAACTCTGTAGGCCAGGGAACTGTGACCCAGGCGAATATGCTCCTGTTTCGCAAGGTCGAGGTACTGCATAGCTGACCGGTAGCCCCCGATTTTCAACCCACCCATGATGGTGTACATCCCGTCGGGTGTGAGGTGAAAGGGCTCCAGGTTAGCTTTGTTCGACATATTTTCCCATTGCCTAAGCTTTAGAGATTCTTTGGCAGCCAGGCGTTGGCATCCAGGGAAATAATTTTTGGGTTATTTTTTCATCATTTTCTCATCGTTCTGCATCTTCGTTCCCCTCCCTCTGGCCGCGCCCGCATCATCATTATTTCTTCATTTTTTCTTCATTTTTCCTTCGTTTCTAGGTCGCTGNTGATACGGGCGCGGCCAGAGGGAGGGGAACGAAGATGCAGAACGATGAGAAAATGATGAAAAAATGACAAAAAAAATATTTTCATGGACCTCAGTGTGTGGCTCTGAGAATCTCTAAAGCCTAAGCCTCGACTCCACCGGGCCGACCGAGGTCGATGCCAGGAGTGTCTCGCGGCAAAGAGCGGGATCACTCAAGGCGTCCAGAGTTTTAGACGCGGATCCCCTGGCATAGGCTCGTGCCTCTCCATCCCTATGTTCATCGCCTGGCTGGCCTCTTCTCTCACCCCCTTGCCCCTCCCCTCCTAGGCTCACTTTGGGCCGCACGATGGCAGGACCCTCGTGAAGGACGCTAGGGTCGGCGGGAGCTCGGGGGACAAGAGGGGTTACTTACAGGCCAAAAGGCGCCTCGGAAACTTCTCTTAGGCTTGGGCATCTGCGGCAGTCGAAGGCGTCGGCCTGCAGCGAGCTGCCCCCCCCCCCNTATACAGGCGCAAAGGAGGCGCCGGACAAGCGCTTAGGGTCGTGCTGCGGCGCCGGCCGCAGGGGACGCCCGCCAGCGAGCTCCCCCCCCCCCCAGGGAGGAGAGAGAGAGAGAGAGAGAGAGAGAGAGAGAGAGAGAGAGACAGAGAGAGAGAGAGAGAGAGAAGAGGGTGCACAACCAGCAAGCGCAAGGCGAACATGTGTGCAAGCGACCCTCTTTTCACAGCACTCTCCAGAAGTCTGCGTTGAAGGTCACCTCAAATCGAGGTACGTCCAGCAGCTCCGCCGGGAAGCTTTTCGCCTCCGGAGCAAATTGCCGGGACAAGGCATCGGCCTGGATGTTCGTGACTCCCGGGATGTGCTCGAGTGGACCTGGTAGGCGCGGGTCGCTTGGTCGTAAGCGTCCCGGGCCAGCACATTGAGATCTGTGGCTCTCGCGCTGCCTTTGGCGAGCGCCTTGAAGAAACCAAGGTTGTCCGACCTCGCCCGGAAAGTGGATCCATGGGCCAAGCCCGGAAGCCACAACCTGAATGCGGCCAGGAGGGCCAGGCCTTCCCAGAGGGTGTTGTGTTTCGGCTTCCCTCTCAGAGCTTTGAACTTGTAGAGGACGGAGTCGGGGATGTGCGTAAAGTAGTACCCGGTGGGTTTTCCACCCTGGCGTCTCACAGCACCCATCCCCCCAAGGTGAGGCGTCCGTCAGGATCTCCAAGTCCGTGCGGGGTGGGGCCGCGTAGAAGATCCTCTCGCTGGTGGCGCCGCCCGAAAGGAGTGCCCTGACCCACCGCAGTGCCGGGCTTACCCTCTTGACGTGTATGAGGTGTCGGGCCCTCTTCAAAGGGTGGCCTTCATTCGTCACATCATGTCTCGAGAGCGCTGCCCAGAATGCGGCCAGGAGCTCACGCGCTCCCACCACCGGCTTCTTGAGGAACTTCTCGGTGTCGTGGAGGAGGGCTTGGACCTTCGCCGGCGGGAGCGTCACCACGACTGCTTTCTCAGCGTCCTGGCAGGTGATGCGGGCCCCCACCCACTCGATGTCCTTGCCCCCTGTCGCCTTGGACATGGGGCCAAGTCGCTCGCCGCCGCTTCCTCTTGCGGTCCGTCCAAGACGTGCCATGCGGCCCCAGATGGTGGGTGACGACGCCGAACCAAAGACCAGCGTGTTGAAGAGGACGATCCTGTAGCGGCCCGCGCGGTTGCGGTTGCCCGGGACGGCTGCTGCCGTGAAGCGGCGGTCGCGGCCGGCTGGCACATCCACAAAGGCGTCCCTTATGTCCACGCCTTGGCCGGCCTCGCCTGTAGGATGTCAGGAGCGAGGCCACCACGTCCAAGAGCCTGGGGAGGATGATCCATTCGCCCAGGCCTTGTTGACCGAAGCTCTGAGGTCGCAAATGACGCGGGCCTTCCGGACCTTGTTGCCGTGTGCGTCGACCTTCTCCTTGACGAGGACCCCCAGCTTGTTGAGGACTGGGTCCCCACCGAGCATTTCCCGAGCCTCCGTGGCCGAACCCACCACGGTGCAGAAGCCCCTCGAGGTGTAGTCCTGGAGGAGGAGTGTTGGCTTCCTCCTCGGCCGACTTGTACAGAACTTCCAGCCTTCCAGGCCCGGTAATCGAGCGTCGACGGGAAGACGCCGCGTGGCCCCAGGCTTCCAGCACCGTGGTGTTTGCGCCGGTGTCGTCCTGTGTCGGTGTCGTGCCTTCTCCGTGGCCCCCAGCACTGTAAGGACCGCCGCCCTGACCTCTTGGACGATGTCCTTGTCCAGCTCGGTAGGGACCTCCCCTCTGGCAGCCCGAAGGCCCGGCCATCTGGCCAAGCAGCCCCGCAGCAGCTTGTGCACTGCCAACTCGCCGCGCTTTTGGGAGCCTGTCCAGGGGTTCCGCGTGCCACCCAGCGACTGTTCTGCTCCTCCCTCTCCGTCCTGGGTTCCTGGGCCCGGAGGGCCTGGGGTCCTCTTTCTCCAGGGCCCGCAAGCGGATGCCCTGGTAGATGGTATGAGCGAGGGCCTGGCAAAGGTGGGGTGTGCACTCGCCTTGCCTTTTGGAGGCGCATTGTTGGGTTTTGCGGCCGGCTGTGCTCACGTGAGCCCCTCGAGGGTGGTCGCAGCGCAGGCCTTGGAGCTCCTTTCCTTGAAGCCGGTCGGGGGAGCTGAAGAGAATCTTGGTGGGCTTGAGGTGTCCAGGCCGAACCGGCCTGATCAAACGTGGTCCAGCTGGGACACTGGCGCATGAGAGGCATTTGCCAAAGCTCCGGGCGGCTTTCGCCGTGTACCGGGTTCTCCAGCCCCCAGGTGGCACGCTGGTCCCACATTTCGACCAGCGCGTCATAGGTGCGTTCCACCAGCACGTTGGCCTCCTTGAGCTGTGTCTTTTTTCTGGGCGACAGCGCTTTCACCCTCGATCTCTTCCACGGTGCGCAGTGGGCGGGGGTCCAGACGCACCTCTTAGCGGACTGAAGGTGCCACAAGGTGTAGCTGCCCAGCAGCTGATGTATGTCCCTCTCGATCTCGGACCATGCACTTCGCCTCATCGAGGACGTCACAGGGGTTGTCGCAAAGCAGGTCGAGGCTGCACACTATTAGCCCGTAGTGGGCTAGCCAGTTGGCGAGGTCGCCCTTGCGGCATCGGCCGCTGAACAGCACCAGCACCCAGGGCCTCACCACATAGGCCTGCGAGGGCTGCTCCATCCAGGTCCCGTACTTGCGAGGTCCTCTAGCCAGGGGCTCGTAATCGGGGAAGGTCTGCTCCAGCGGCGGCACCTGGACGAGGCTCTTCGTGGTGGTGCTGCGGAGGTTGCGCGCTTTGCCCCCACCCGGCCGTGCCTCACCCGAGGACGTGGCTCCAGACGCGGGCCCTGCCTGATGATGCTGCCGTTGCGCGGTTTCTCGCCAGCTTGGCGCTTCAGTGGGCGAGGGGGCGTGGGTGGCTTTTCCCTCTCGCCCTGGGCCCACTGAGCCGGGCCGGCTTTCGATTGAGCCGTCGAGTCCACCAGCCTTTGGTTCGCCTCTAGCATCGGCCCTCGTGGGAGCGCCAGGCGGGTCTGCGCTTGCCGACGCCCCCCCGGCCGGGGCCGAAGGGGCCAGCCGTGGCCTCGGGGGCCACTGCAGTTGTGGGGTCTGAGGGTCAGCCGCGCTTGCAATCCGATGCGGGGTGCGGGCCCAAGCAAAGGTTGCATGGAGCCACAGCGCCCCTCGTTGTAGTCGGCGCACACCTGGGCTCCCCTCCGGTTCTTCACGAAGACCCCGCCCTGCTTCACGCTGAGATCCTCGCCCTCACACCTCTTCTTCTTGGCCTTCTTCTTGGGCGAGCCCTCCTCGCCGGCTCTGCGGTCAGAGCTGCCCTGGCCTCCTCCACGTGTGGGACTGGTGGTGCGCGCCGGCCTCTGGGACAGCCAGAGCGTGGCTGGAGTGACCAGCTGGCGGGTTTAGTAGTCCCCGTCCCTGATGGCCGCGGCGAACACTGCATTCCAGGGCCGGGCGGCAGTGTAGCCATGCGCCGGCGGGTCGTGCAACGTCCTGCGGAGCCTTTCCATGTGCTCGCACCTCAATCGGTTCTCTGCCCGATAAACCAGCCACCAGGCGGTGTCCCCAAACTGGGTCACGAAGCTCCGCACGTGCTCCGCGTAAGCGTCCAGCCTCTCAGCGTCCACCGTCTCAAGGAGCAAGAGGGCCGTGCGGTAGACCTTCCATGCCTCCACCCACGAGTGGTATGAGGACGGGCCCGGCTGCTCCTTCTTCAACCATTCACCTGTCGCCACGTTCAAAGTGTAGCTGGTGAAGGTCCGCCACCACCTGCTTCAAGGACGCGAGCTGGTCTGATGAAGGGTCGGCCTCGGCACTCGGGTGGTCCCCGAACTTCGTCTGGTAGTCGGCGTAGAGCCTCTATACCTCGAGGTTGCCCAGGGCGACCACATCAGCGTCGAGAGTGGGGTCCAGCACGGCCGACAGCTTGAGGCGACGTCCTCCGGCGCTCGCCGTCGATGCCGTGGTTGCTGCTCCCGGCCCTGGGGCCGGTGTGGCAGGCGGCGGCCCAGATGCACCCGGGGAGTCCGGCGGGATGCCCATCCAGAAGTGCCACTCGTCTGGCTGACTCGACCCGGGCCCTTTCCACCAAAGTCAAGTCCCGAGGGGGCCCTGCATTGCCGTCTGCGTGGGCGGGTCCAGGCACCTTGAGAGCCGATGCCATCGCGTCCCAAGCAGGCCTAGGGACGAGGGCCAACTCTCTGATGCGGGCGGGGTCGCCCAGCGCTTCCCGGAGGGAGCGTTCCAAGCCCCCCGCCACGCCCGACCATGTGAAGACCCCGGCCAAGTCCGTGATCGCGTTCAGCTCCGCTTCCGTGGGATCCATGATCCAAAGCCGGGCCTTCGTGCAAGATCGGTCCAGGCGTGGCCGCCCTTCTCGTCCTCCTCTTGTGGTTGGGCCTCGACTCCTGGGTGTTCCTCAAGGAGTATGTGCCCAGATGTGCGAAGGCCAGGGAGAGGCGTCTCCGGGCCCGCACGAAGTTAACCGCCCTCTGGGCGATGAGTTCCCACCGGGCCGTGGGAGTGGTCGGCTGTGCCGGCGGGGTCCAGGTTGCCGGGGCCTCCGCTCTCTTGCAGAGGCAGCCACAGCAAAACCCGAAGGCCCAGACACAGATGCACACGCTAGTGAGGAGCCAAGGGAAGCCCGGGTCCCCAAAGACCACGAGTGGGCCGCCCGAGGAGGCGAAACCCAACTCGTGGTTCTCTGAGACGACCACCAGGTCCATACAGCACCCCACCTGTCGCAGAGAACATCCTAAAAGAATCGGGTGTCCCTCTTGACCCAAAATGGCCACGAGGTACACATCATCCCACCATCCACGTTCACGATTGTCACTACAACAAGCGCAGGCTTAAGTTTTGCACCACACACACACACACACCCGACCTCGCTCTGCCACACCCTCGCCTGAAGTCGGAACGCCGTAAAGGGGATCGACAAGGTGAATGGAGGCGAACATGATGTCCTGGCCTCAGCCTAAGGTTTAGGAGCTTACAGGCGGGATGGGAATTGAGGTCTGGAGGCCTGGACCATGGGCTCTTCGGGGCGAGCGCAATGTCAAAAATACGTGCAGTTCGACAATCAAAATGATCTCGACGCATAAGTCACCCCGGCACCCCACCCCAGAGCCAACACTACAGCTTGTGTGCTTGGCGGAGCAGCTGGTCCGCAAAGCTTCCAGCACCTCCCACTCAAAGAGGAGGCCGCCCGAGCCAATTGCCAGAGCTGTCACCTTATGCAGAAAGAACAGAGTGGTACCAGTAGGGAAGCCCAGACGTTTGGCCAGTCAGCACTGCAGCAAACGGTGCAAGGAAGCAAGCGCGACCTGTGAACTCCAGAGCAGATGGCTGAAAGAAACAAATCTCAGTCTTGCGACCGCGGCACTTCGGAGTGGAGCTTCGCAGCTTTGCACTGCTCCATGGCAAAAGCCAGAAAAGCCGGCCGTACCTGCCAAGCCCCTGCTGCACGAGCAAATAACGGGACAGAAGGACACAAAGAACGAACAGAAAAAGCAGAGGTCTTTGAGAGGCACCTCCGGGTGAGCCAGACGATGGGTCCCGCAGCGAACGTCTGCACACTCCTGCTGAGGCCGCTCTCTGAGCTCAGAAAGCACAGGACAGTGCTGTGCTGTGCTGCGCTCCCCGAGGGCGGCAAGCCGGGAGCTGATGGGCGGACGCAAGGCCCCGTCCCGCAGAGTGAGGCCTGCAGCACTGCGGTGCAATTCGTGGAGATGTTTTCCAGGCTGCCTACGGCTAGTACGACTCATACTACCGATGATGTGTCTAGTTTCGAAAGAAACCGCCGTCAACTGCCATGTGAGCTACACAAGCTCTAAATATGCTTGCTGTGTCATCGGTTCTTCGTTCGAAACACTTCTTAATTGGGCTGGCTTTGACCTGCCTTAAAACTCGGAATGCAAAACGATAACGGCGATGCCAAGCGATGTCTCACATGTGGATGCTCATGCTAGAGAGCTGCGGAAGCAGGCTCCACAATGAGCGGGGCTTGTGGACATTATCCGTCTCAGCCCTTGCCGTGATCTTAGAACCCGACAGGAATCTCTCTTCACACGGCCCAAACCAGCGCAGACCTCTCAGTCCGCCTCCAAGCGCCGCGACGCCGCCACGCCCCGCAGCAGCCGCAGCCGCAGCAGCCATGGCATGCCATGGCCATGGCGGCCAGGGCGCAGGGCTGCCGAATTGACGGATGTAACACGCCGCAGAAATAACATGTAGTGCTGACGATTGACACTGAGTCGGCTTGTGTGCTTGTCCAAGCTTGGCTCAACACGGCTCCTGGCCCACAAATCTGTGCCACTCAAACATTTCGTATACCGAGTGACTGGTCTCCCGACGGCAGAAATTCTTGAAGCTATGCAGTCGCCAGGTCCCTGACGAGGTGTGCGGAACGTGCGGAGCAGTGGTGGGCGTTGTGCGGCGGACCGGCGGAGAGGGATCCTCCATTGGACACAGGAGTAAAGAAGGGCACGGAGGTTTCTACAAATACAACACACAAAAGCCCCAAATCCTTTCCCACCTTGGCCAGGATGCGGTGCATCAGGGAGCCCGAGTTGCTAGATTTCGCCAGGCTGCCGGGACGTGTCCTTGGGATTTGGGCTACATTTGTCTCAAGAGATCTCAATAGCAGCAGAGATACAGCCGGAGTTGGCTGCAGCTGAAGTCCCAGCATTGTGGTCCGAGCAGACATGTTCGGAGAGACCTGCAAATGATTCTCCTTCAACAACTGCACTATTGCATGAAAGTCCGGAGCAAACTGCTCCGCTGGAAGCTTTGTCCGCACACACAACTTTTCGCAAATCCAAAATCCGACATGCACCATAATGCCAAGCCAAATGGCCACGTTAGAGAGACAAGGCAATCTGATCTCGTGAACGCCAGGCGGAAAATACAAACGAGCGCTACCTTCCTTGCACGGCCCAAAACTCCGAAAACATCTGAAGCCATGAGACTTCAGCCCTCAACCCACCATACCAGTAGTGCCTTTGCGGAAGCTGCCGAGGCTGGACGGACTGAAGGCTTCGATCTTGCAGGCGCGTGAAGGTCTCTCTTACAGGGTTGGGTCAGTGTCCAACTGTTGCTCTGCTCCCTGGCAAGAGTGGGCTTCAGGTGCTAGCTCCGAAGCCTCTAGTATACAGAACAGCACTGCCTGCTCCTTCTTGAAGTGTCGGGAAATGCTAGACAGACAACTTGCCTGACAACTCTGCCCCATGCAGACACACAAATACATTGACTCGAAGGCACAAGGCACGCAGGCTAGATTCTACATCGCAGCGGTCTTCGCACGCGATCAGTCCACATCCCCGACACGACAAAAGAGAGACCGACTCAAACACCTCGAAGGCCATCCTGGACCTGCACATCCTTTGCTGCGGCCCTGGCCCGGCTTGCGTGGCAGCTGCAACCTGCGGGCCGCTCTCTGGCACTCCTTTTCATTTCTCCTACTCTGCGGTCTGCAAGCCACCACCATCGCCCACCCCACACCACTGCCATCACAGGCATACCCTTGCTGGCGGCAGGACGCAGGGAGGCCGCGTGCTACTAACCTGGGTCACAACACCTGCACAAAGCATCCGTGCCAAAGCAAGCCACGGGGCCTTATTGGCAACGGCAGCAGCCACTGCTGCATGGTTGTGCCTTGGGTTGAAGTTCTCAAGTGTTCAGAGCATTTTTTTAATGTCCGCGCTGCCACAACACAATCCTCAAAACTCCGACGCTGTCCACACTCCAACATGACCCCCGAGACTCCCATGGCTTCCGGCCCGGAGGATGAGGAGGACGTGCCGGGCGTTGCACGCCGTGCCGAAGGTGGCGAGCTCTCCATCTGGCAATGAGCTCTCCGAGTGTCTAGGATGCACTTATGTGGCCTTCTTCTATCCTGGACTACAAGTAGTTTTCTGGATGCAGCACCCTGTGGCTTGTGCGACCTTGGACGAACTCGCTGGCGGTGAGGCAGGTGCACGAGCAGGACGGGTCCCAGTCCTGTCTGAGTTCAGGCCCGAAGAACAGTGTGTCTCGCAGCGTGCCCCGTGTTCGCGAACTCTTCATATTCAGTGTTCAGTGACCTCTGTGTGTCTTACAACCGTCGACGACAAGGCTGGCCGCCTAGCTGAACTCGGATAGCCGCCGCTGGTCGTGCGTGGCCTCGTCACTTCAGCAAATTTTGACCTGGGTGTGAACTGAACCTGCGCCTCGAGCCGTGGATTAGCCGTGTCTGGCAAGGATGCTTCGCAGTAGCCCGGGACCCGGCGAAGCAGGAGAGGCCATTGCGGCAGCTGGCCCGCCCACCTGAGAACCCCGCAATCCCGCCAGCCGCCAAAAACTCTGCGGACTCTGACCACTTCACTTCCTTTCCGTCGTGAGCGCCCTCGCAAGCGCTCGGTCACCGTCTTGCGACAAAACTGGAAGGCCGTGGAGACAGAAGCACGAGAGAAGCAGCACGGAAAATCTTGGCCACCGGCCCGAGGATTGCATGGTGTCCTGGCGCTGGTCCTCCAGCGCTCTAAGTCGAACTGAAAGAGGATGCAGAAGCCTAAGCACCCCTAGGCCTAGGCCGTGCTCCGTGTGAATTCCAGTCGCGTCCTTGGAGTCGGCGTCGGCTTGCTGGCCTGGGCCTGGGCCTGGGCCTGGGCCTGGGCCTGGGCTGACTGGGTTGGTGGCGAGGCGCACCTGGAGCGGAGCAGCATTTCTGTCAGTGGTGAAGCGATCACAGGCTACTACGTCGCACATGTCAAAGCTGCACTTGCTAAGGAGATCAGTTCTGGCTCAGGCGGCATGATTCTACCACTGCCCATTCCTTCCCCACTGCCCCTTTGCGCCTCCGCACCTTGGGAGGCGTCGGTGCCGGTGCCGTAGCTGGCAGAGGGTAAAAAGTGATTAGGGCATACTGCCCAAAGGTTGGAGCCTTTACTTGTGGAGTCGGGTCAGCTTCAATAACTATGACAATGAGTCCACACCTTCAACGCTGGACCCCTCCGGCCCTTTGCCGGAGCCCTCCGCAGTGCAGCAGCACAAGCACAGCCTGGTGGAGCTGCGGTGGATGGGCTTCCTGCAAAAGCCGAGGACAGAGTACGAGTACCACAGTTCACATCGCGCCCACACCAAAGCACAAAGCAAACGCCACAGACACAGCACTCTCAAACAAGTTCGTCCCGGCATCCTTGGAAAAGCTGATTTCCGGAAGGTTAGTTGCCGTATCTCCATTGCTCCCCAACATGTCTGCAATCCAGTGAGCGGAAGTAATTTCAGCTACCCCCACCCCCAACCCCCAGACCTGGCTGGTTTGCGAGGATGGAGATGTGGTCGCTGCAAGCAGAGCCCTGGAAAGTTTGACAAGAGGGGTTCCAAAAGTCAGAGGATTCATCTTTATTGCACTGGAGCCCCGAGATTCAGACCGTGCCGGCAGCAGCATCACCGCCGGGTGGTATTGGAATATCGCCTCGTAGCAACAGCTTGGCGCCCCGGGCTCATGCCTATCTTGTAGCTGTTTGTAGCTGTCACATCAAGTCAAAGGCCCTGACAGTCAAACATCGCAGATACATAGTCCGCCTGCGGCAGGGGAAGGGTGACAGGCAGGGACCCTGTTTCCGACAAACGACCAGAAAGCTTGCTTAACCTCGCACACTGCGCACGATGGCGCACCACCCGTAGGATAACCGCGAAGCAGCATGCACCCATCTTCATTCCGATACAAGTACCACTCATGGATCTCCCAGTCTGGCAGTGAGGCTTTCTCGCACACATCAAGGCGTGTCGTGCGTCACATGTCACAACGTCACATCAAAGGCTCACCGGTCCCCTGCGGCTCTCTCTGCCAGTTACGCAAGCCCCGTGCAAGCTCTCTTCTCAGAGTCCTCTTGTACAGAGCCAATGCGCCAGTGTAGTGCACAGGGACCTGGCCCAAGCCACAATGAAGGCATCTTGGCCCAGCTGAGCGCCAGCTTCGTGGCGCAGTGGCAGTACAACGGGCGGCATTCGAGTCTGGGAGTGCCCAGTACGCCGCGCAGGTGCTGCGTGCAGTGTATGCCGCACGGAGTGTACCTCATTCCTCCCCTCAAGCTAACTCAGGCAAGCATCATGGAATTTGCCAATCCGCGCTGAAAGGCTGCAAGGGTGGGGGAAAGGACCTGGTACACCCACCGCGAGCAATCCCCGTGTCTGGGCCTCTTGCCCATCCTCACTGAGGCTGAAACCACAGCTGGGTTTAGGCAGCGTTTCAGCCTCGTTCAGCTTTCGCAGCCTCGTTCTGTTCGCGACTTCTGTTATAGCAACAGCGCTGGCTTATGCGCGATCCCTACGACTGATCTCTCTAAACTGTGGACAGGTCCGTTGGAAAGGCTGTGGCAAACAAACGCCATGCCCATAATTATTCAGCAGTTCTCTCCGCGCATCTCCGCACGGAGCGATGTCAGCAACTCCTTCAGCCACGGACGGCACATGCCACACACGCGCAAGGATGGAGGGAAGGCAGAAGGTTGGCATCAGAAGGCATCAGTCAAGGGCACCCGTCCTAGGGCGATCCGGAGGCTCGACCACTTTCCTTGAGAACGGGCTTAGGCTTATGCAGAAGTGCTCCCCATATCTGACACAGAACCACTGCCGAAAACAAGTCGCAGTACAGATCAGGGCCTGAAGGGTCTAGGACCCTAGGAAATCCTAGGAACTCGGTCGGCTTTCGGGACTGTGTGGAGTGCTTCTCTTGAAAGGCGGCATGTTCGGCCAGCTGGTCAGCTCTTGTGAAGCCAGTTTTTGCCCAACCCCGAAGCAAGGATGGTGCTAATCAAAAGCTAAGGAGCAGCCGCCGGCTTCTTTTCACCGAGGACCTGCCAAACCGACCACGAACGAATCCCACGCTGGGAAGTACCAGCAGAAGGAGAAAACACTGTCGCCACTAGAGCTACACTTTTTCGGCTCGTGTTGAAGCGTGCATCCTGCCAAATCGAACCCAGCCTAACAGGCAAGAACCCTGTTGTTCTGATGATGTCAAACCCTTCCTCCGGCACAACTGCGAAGCCGACCAGATCTTTAATCCTCTGAACTCCGTCCTGCACGTAATTACAGTGACAGCTGCAAGCAATCACCTAAACCCTACGCATGGGCTATGACCCAATCTATTCGCCGTGCCTGAAAGTCGTCATCGCTCGTTAGAGTAAAGTCCAAACGCAGCGAGGGCGCCCTCGGCCTCATGTAACCTCCCGAGCATTACAAGCCGAGGGTACTGGGCCACTCTTGCGACCTAGGCTGGGGGTGTTTCCTGATTGGCGTTGTGATGCAATTTGACATATGAAGCTTCAGGTGCTTGTTCGGCCTGACTGCGGTCTGCATGCCATGCAGATCGAGCAACCAGTCCCACCGACAAATCCCGAAGCACAACATGTGAAGACACGCAAAGGAATATCACCTTCCAGAGGCGTCCCTGGATGCTGAACAGATCTGGGTCAGCATGACTTAAAGTGACTCTTTCATGCACATCTCTCTGCTGTACTCGGTCGCATGGAAGGCTGCACTGCCAGACGACAAGCTCTGCAATCAGTTGCTGCCCCGATGTGGCCTTGCACACCCAGGCACACAAACCAGCCCTCAGTTTACAAAGAGCACTGGCCGCTGCATGCAGCGACTGCCGCCCACAGTGTGCTTGCTCCGTTACACAAGCCGCTTTAAAACTCGTCTTAAGACTTGCAAGCATGCAAAGTTCGGTCAAGCTTCATAGTCGCCAATTGCAGTCACCCACCACCTGAGAGTCTTCAGCGACAAGGCAGCCTCCACTACAGCAATGACGCATGCCCGTTGAACTGTGCTTGCCGGCTGCGGGGGTGTCCTATCTGCGACAAATTCAACCGTTGCACAACTTCACCTGTTGCAAGCTCTGCACAGAACAAACTTTCGACTGACATGGCTGATGTCCCCACGCAGCTCATGTGAAGCTTCATGCAAGCCTTCCGTGCAACGAAAGCTTCCGACTGGCTAAACTCCCTTCTGCAAAGGGTGTCAAAAGCCAAGACACCTAAAAGTTTCACATCCAGGAGCCCGCTACTTATGTGTAAAGCACACGACAACGACCAGTTCTCGCCTTGCACAAATGTGCTTGGTGCAACACAAGCCCGTAGTAAGTCCTTTGACCAACACCAGGCTTCTTGTAGCCGTCGCACTTCCACAGAGCCGGCACTGTGTGCGGGCAGACACCAGCTAAGGCCCAGACGGGATTGGGCCAGGACCAGACTCCTGGCATCGGGATACTTTGCTGTAAAACGACAGCCCAGAACTACATCTGTCCATCCACGTCTCTCGCCAGAGCTGGCCTCCGAGTACATCAGGAACTGGACCACGGCGCACAAACCAAACCTCGGGGATCCAACCCGGAAGACTCCAGAAGAGCACTTCAGTCCGCGGGCACTCTGAGCCAGGGTAAAAGGAGCAAATCAGCGTGTAAGGGGCGAGGCCAAGTTGAAAAGCTGCGGGTTCAGGTCCAGCGTGCAGGGTTTGGGGGTCTCAGTGCACTAAATTGTCCACAAACTGCTGCCATTCTGCGTACACAGACCCTGAAAAAGATTTGTGATCTCTTTTCTGCCAGCCGTGGGGCATCAAGGAGAAGAGGCCGAAGATGCCGATGAAGGCATGGGAACCTCCGGCAATCACGTAAGACTTTAGGCTCACAAGAAAGCAGCTCCCGAGCCCGAAATCAGCTCTAAAGCTCGCCTCGCGGGTGGTACTTCACGTCCGTTGTCACGAAGTTAGCCACATAGGCGAAATACCCAAACCTGGTGGAATTATGATTCTTCCTGTCTCAGGGGCAGAAGTGAGCGATTCAGACTCCAGACTGGCCTTGGGCCTGGAACCTCTTGATGCGCGGCTGGAATTCAAGAAAAGGCTCTGCTAAGTTGGGCTACTTGCTAGGCCCTGCTAGGCTGCTAGGTTCCCGTCAGGAATAAGGCTTCCTTCCTTGCTTGGCAATCCGGTCTCGGACGGCGACGATTTCAGAATGTGGAAGTTCACATCCCAGCAGAGCGGCACGACCAGCTGCACGAAGGAGAAGGTGTGCAAAGTCGCGTTCTCCACCGGGTCACACACGAAGATCAGGATGCAGACCATCCTGGACAGGTGTTGATGCACTCCCTTCTTTCAGCACTCAAAATCAGCGTAGAGGCCAATAAGCAAATGAAGTTGCTTGCTTCGAAGCCCAGACAGAGCAGAATTCTGCCCGGCGGCCAGCTCAGCGTGCTGAAGAAGTTGACGATCTGGGACAAGGCTGAGAGCTGAGATCCCTCGTGTGCACGCGAACTTCCAAGGCTCGGGCCATGACTATTCGGTCCTGGCAACTGAAGGAAAACACAATAATGAAAATGCAAGAGAAAACTGCTCGAAAGCAGGGCGCTCCTCGTTCCGGTTGCTGGATGGGTCGATCGCAGCCCGCTGATAGGACAGCTGCATGAATCCTTGTATGCGGCAATCCGAAAATTTTAAAAAGCTGAGAACAAGAACTTTGCTGTCCAGCCGAGTTTCGCGACTCAAAGAAAACGATGCCCTTAGTTCAAGCAAAAGATGAACGATGTCGGTGAATGCTTAATTGCGCATGCACTGCTAGCTTTGGCTTCTGCATAGCTGGAAAGATGCCCAATTGTTGAAAGCTCCGCTGGTAACTGTGCACTTCCCGAATCCCCGAAGGCCCCCAAGAAGCTATCGCGACCGGGATGCTACGAAGATAGGGGCAGCAACATACTTTGCTGGTGCCATATCCCATCCAACGCAGAGGTTGTTGTATCCCACACGCCTCAAAATTGGACAGCTCGACTGAAGCCGGGCAGCTGGCATCTCCCAATACCCATCCAACGCATCGACGAACAATTTCAACCCACAGGAATGGACATGACTGGACCCATTGACACCTCTTCAGCTGGTTGTCTTTGATGATGTCGGGATCCTCAGAGAATGGTCAAGGGTTTGACTCTCTACAGGATTCGTCTCCAGAGGAAGCCACAATCAAGATGGCATCTTTGCCCTATGCAGAGTTCCCCAACGTAGGCGAAAAAGGGCATAGTGCGAAACTGCTGCAGCTGGGCTGCATAGATGTACCTGAGCAAGGGTCGCGTTGGAAGAACGGGTTGTCTCACAGAGTAACTAACACACAGATCCTACTTGCCCCCAGCCAAAGTAGCTTGAAGAATCCCCAATCAACGGCCAACATGTTTTTAATTCGGTGTCGCCCAGTCGCGTGAGGACCCAGCTGAGGACCATTGCGATCACAAGCCTCGACCCACATGGGCGAAATCAAAGCTTTGTGTACGGGAAAGGCTCTGTCTTAGGGCCGAAGACAAGGATCTCTGAACAAGAACACGAAGTAAGGACCCCTCGTGCCCTGCGAGATGTCGTCAAAAAACGACGCAGGCTTGGCCCAATCATGCCATGCCCTCCCCAAACTTGGATCTGTGCCAGGGCTCAAGCCCTCTTACTGTTCGTCAAGGATCGCATTCTGACGGCCCACCCCTGTCCTCAACTTCCCTTTAAACCCATCCAGCTCTGCCATGTCACAGCTCGCCACCAGCAGCTGCATAGTCCTGAAGAGCTGGAGGCCGCACATGCCCTCTGTGCCAAAACAACTCGAAAACGACCGGCTGGCCGGCTCTCCGGAGGCCTTGAAGCCCTGAAGAACGGCTCTCACGTCCCGCGGCGGCTCCTCTGGGTTGAGGATGAGTGACTTGCCAGGCGCGGCAGCTGCTCGCTTCTGTATGATGCTGATGAACCTCAGCGCCAGAGCACACTCCGCTGCTCCGCTGTCAGGTCAGGACTGGCAGGGGTCGCTAGGGGTCGCACTTCATCTCTGGCCTCGGTCGCCTGCAGCTCAAAGCGCATCTACGGCTAGTTGCCGTAACTGCAGCTCAGTTCTGGTAGGATTCACTTCCCGTGGCGAACGCCGATGTACATGCAACACGGTAACACGGTATTGGTATGTATTGGTGCTGACATCTTCTCCGGGCTTCTCTGCATCAACATGTCGACTGTCTCAGCATGCTCCTCGGTTATCCAACTTTGCTNGATGTACATGCAACACGGTAACACGGTATTGGTATGTATTGGTGCTGACATCTTCTCCGGGCTTCTCTGCATCAACATGTCGACTGTCTCAGCATGCTCCTCGGTTATCCAACTTTGCTGCCGGTGCCGAAAATACTGGCAATGCGTACTAGACCTAACACCACCCGTATGCGCATGACTCTCGACTCGCCAGGAGGCAGCTTTACACCATAAGCCCCATCATGCTCGCATCAAACCCATGCCATAATCTGCAACGGGTTCGCTGGGTACAGCAATTGAGCGTCTCAGGGGGCGAAAGATAAATCCCAAAGTAGTTCATCAGATAGGCTTGAGCTGTACTTGGGCTTGCCGGGAGCTCCACCCATGTCTCCCCAAACCCCGCCGAGCCTTTTGGGCGCTGGCCCTAATGGGCCACGGCCACACCAGTACGCGTTAAACACTTTGAGCAAAGAGCCAGAGAAGAAGCAAAGGCGTACATTGAAAGCAACATGCACACATGCACAGAATCGAGCACAAATACAACCTGAGACAGACAGACAGACAGACAGACAGAGATACCTACGTGCACAAATACTTGCATGCACACGTGCATACATGCATGCATGCACACTCTCAGCGGATCTGCATTCAGCGCAAGTGTGCATACACAAACACGCAGGAATGTAGACATCTGTTTGACCGGGAACATATGTGAGCAGTGATCTGCAATCTGAACTCTTTGGGTCTGCACATGTGTGAATACGTGCAGAGCCGTGTGGACACATGTGCGCATGCATGCATGCATGCATGCACATACTTATATGTGTATTTCGATGTGTGTGTGTATATATGTATGTATGTATNTCTGCACATGTGTGAATACGTGCAGAGCCGTGTGGACACATGTGCGCATGCATGCATGCATGCATGCACATACTTATATGTGTATTTCGATGTGTGTGTGTATATATGTATGTATGTATGTATTTGTATGTGTATCTATTGTTGCATGGCTTTTGTATCTATGCATGGATGGATGCATGCATGCAACGTTATATGCCCATGTATATGTACATGTACATGTACATGTACATGTACATGCGTGCCTATGTGCATGTGCACGTGTACATGCAGGTGTATCTATGTCTACGTATGTCTATGTATGTGTATGTATGTACATGCACATGCATATGTGTATG